>JAOTQQ010000010.1:789181-826848 GCA_026546715.1 Gallinago undulata
GGAGGTGGTGGAGTCACCATCCCTGGAGGTATTTAAGAAACATGTAGATGTGGCACTTCAGGGCATGCTCTAGTGCCCAAGATTGTTGGCTTGTGTCTGTTTGTGGGTGGGTGTGGTGTTTTTTGGTTTGGGTTTTTGTTTTTTTGTGTGGTTGGACTCGATGATCTCAAAGGTCCCTTCCAACCATGAATATTCTGTGATTCTGTTATTCTGTAAGCTGTCACCCAGAGGAAACACCTGGGACTGACCCTGTCACCACTCATTCCCTGACACGCTCCCCAGCACCACGGAGACTTTCAGAAAGAAGATAAACCAGAGGGCAGCAGCGCAGCTGAGCCGGGGCATCAGGAGATGCCTGACCTGTCCCACCTCTGTCTTGTGCCCAGCAGGTTGGAGCAGATATCAGCCTGTGCCTGGTCCCGTGTTGGCTACACTGTGACTGCTTGGGCTGGGGCCAGCACTTGAGGCTTGATTCATCCCTTCTCCTGTGGAGGACCATGGAAGCACATGTGGGAAAAGCTGCTATGGATGCTCAGCTCTGCAGAGTGAGTTGGCGTAAGGGGAAATGAAGAATATGTGCATTTTGATAGTTCACCCAAAATGATAGCTCATCAGAGATTTTATGTTAAAAATCTGAAATGAAATGGTTGTTTTCTATTAGAGCTTTCTGCCCTTTCCCATGGGGATGCAGGCTCCTTGGCTTTCAGATCCTCTAGTCTGCGGGAGTGAACACAGATTAATCTGGGGTGTAGACTCATCTCTAAAATAGATCTCATCACCCGTTTTCCCAGTGTCTTTAGGGCCATTTTACTTGGCATCATGTAATTAAGATTTTTCTCTGTTTCTGGGAAACAAATGTTCTGGCTTGCTATGTTTTAATATTTCAGTGAGCATTTAAATGTAAGACATAAACTCCCGTTAAACTAACTCGCTGTTAGTGTATTATCCCTGGAAAAGTGGCTCTCCTGGTCTGCAGGCTGTATTGTTTGATAAGCCAACGACGTAGGGTCTGGAGCATTTGACTTAAAACAGAGCAAGCTGGGGGGTGCGGAGCCTCTGCAGTGCCTGGCTGAGAGGAAGCAGGCCATGAGCAGGGGACATGGCAGGACATGGCCACCCTGGCCATGCCCCTTACAAAGCCATATCCCCCTCCACTCCTACGGTGATCCAAGGAAATGGCGTAGGCATAGACTGAACAGGCGCCGAAGTCGGTTATGGTCACAACTGGGAACGTTTTCTCATGAACTGTGCACGATTCCTTCCTTCAAAGCCTACCTGCCTTTCTAGCACCACCGCTCTGCTTATTAAATATGGTAAATATGGTATTTGCACTTTTGTCTTTTAAAATGTTATTTCACATTTATAAAGCTTTTCCTGTGCAATTTGGATTAATCACTGATATGGAAAGAAAGTATTGTAAGATATTCTTGGCTTCTTTTGCAACGGTTGGCTGCTTTTCTATTGTATTTATGGCAACAAGCTCAAAAGCTGGACTAGCCTAGAGCCTTTGCCAAAGATCATGGTGTGCTCTTTTTAATGTAAACACGCTGGGATTCTTGGGAACATTGAGTGACCTCCACAGCCGGTACAGAAAGGAGTCTTAATTCACTTGAAAGTACTTTGGTAATTGGAATACATCTTTCTGCCAGTATAATTGAGGAGCTGATTAGACTTAGCACGGGCGTATTTCATTTAAAATTACTGTTAATGGCTCTCGGGTGCCCTTAGAAGGGATTAGAGTCCCGTCTGAAGTAAAAACATCAGCGATTTATTTTTGTTGATGGTCATTGCTTTTGTCTTCTGAGAAAAAAACACATTCAAAGGAAAACATGCCGCTTACCTGGATTGCGGGTTTTTTCAAAACGAGCTTTGAAATGGTGTGTTTTGCACCATGATGGCCACGAGCTCCATCCCCAGCAGCAAGCAGGGGATGAGGAGGGGTGCGCTCAGCCCTTGGTGGGCTCTGGGGGTGGGGGATGGAAGGTGTGCAAGGCATCCCAGCACAGTATGGGTCAGAGCAGGAGCCACAGGCTCCAACAAAGCTCATTTGGGGTGTCCGTGGTCCAGACGTGACCACATGCTCATGGTATTGTTAGGGAGATGTCAGCAGACTCCACAAACAGGTGCGATAGCTGTGCAGTGGGAAGCCCCATGAGAAACCTTTCAGAAGACAATTCACAAACCCGGGCGGAAGAAAGATGAGAAACCTGAGCTTGATCAATCAGTGTTCCTCCAAATAAATTAACTGCTCCACAGGATGCAACTGGTTCCTAGAATGAAACAAATGCCATTTGCAAGGACCTCACAAGAAGATAACGAAGATCAGAGTTTCAATGTGCCTGAGCTGGGAAGCTGAGCACAAAGCGCTGGAAATGGAGGCTGTGAAAGGTGTGACAATTGTGAGTCCTGCACCACAAAATACCAGGATGCCTATCTGCAAGGAAAATTCACTAAACCCGCCCACACACATCTGGGGGCTCTGGTGGCACCCTCCATGGACATCTGAAGGCAGCAGGTAGACAGCAGGTAGACAGCAGAAGACGTCAGAGACATTTAGTGCAGACACATTTTGTTGGGCAGCAGTGATGCAAATACATCCTGACATAAAACCACATCTTAAACAGTCATTTAAAGTTTGTTATTTCCTGCTGTTGGTTGAGGGATGCTTATGTTTGGTCCTGAAAAATACCATTTCCTTTCTGTAATGGTGTGCCTGCCATGGATGGGAAAAAAAGGTCATTCTGCACAATGTCCTGCCTCCATTCTTACAGGCTCAGGATAAGGCATCTCTCACAAGCAGCTCATCCCCTCAGTGCAGCAGGAACAAACACAGCTCTTCACTTTTCACGATTTCCAAGGCACTCGGGGTCAGCCTTCCCCCGTTGGCTGCATCACATTAGAGTAGAACAGTGGTAACACAAAGCCCATCGCAGCACAGGGGGTGGGTTAGGATGGTAAAGCTCCTCGTGGTGCTGCTGCAGCCTTGGCTCGGTTTGGTGCCTTTTCCAGCACCGCAGCAGCTTCGTCATTGACACATATGAAAGGAAATGATAGTTTTATCTGAATTATTGCGTGGTAGGATCTCTGACACCACTTTTTTTTTTTTTTTTTTTACTTAGCTAACACAAAATAGCAGGGCTGTCTTCCCCATGAGAGTGGATGATTATTGCATGAACTCATTAGTACATTTAAGGGGAAGTTCACCTGTGCTGTGCAGACATGAGTCAGTCTCCATAGCATCTGTATCATTGCAGCGTCTGAGATGGTACAGTGAAAACCCATCTCATTTCGGTAGGCTGCTATTAGCTAAAAGTTAAAGCAAAGGCTTCTAACCCAGAGAGCTTAAACATCTCATTTTAAATAATGCACAACATTATTTTTACTCTTTATGCCTTTCCATTATCACATTTATTATGAAAAACAAAACCCAAGACCATTTTTGAGCAACAGTGATAAGCATTCAGACTGAATTTGGATGTAGCATATATATACATGAAGTCAATCCAGAGGAACATCATTGCATAAATAAATAATTGGGGACTAAATAAAAGTAGCAGTGCAGGTGTCCTCAACTGAATGCATATTTAATTACAAGCAGAGTCTTAAACTAAACTTTGACACCTTGTAGTTCAGTGTCTCAAAACCTGTTTATTTTCTTCTGTGTGCTAGCTGGTAATAGGACTTCCACTTTAAAGAAAACCATGTATGTTTTTGGATTGACAGAATGACTTCCACTACTGTTTAATACTGCATGGAATGTTTTAAAACTAAATTGATTTGGAAAAAAAATTCATCTATGTGGCAAATCCTGTCCCTGTCAAATTGTTCATGGTATGCATGGGGAATACCGATAATGGCTAAAAGATCAATTCCCAGAAACGAGGACACTAGAAATTAAACTGAAACATCATTTTCAAGATGTACTGTATTTTGTGGAAATAATGTGGAAAAGTATTAGGGAAGCATGGTTAATGCTTCCCTGGGAGCACGTTATCATCTATCACTAACATTACACTGCGTCCTTAGCAAGCGGTGACATCCAAACCACTGGCCCAGACCTGAATTACCAGCACTCCCTTAAAGCGAGAGGGCAGAGAGTTGGTCTCTCCCACCATAGGAGACCACACCACCCAACTGTTCCGCTGCTGCCCAGCAGGGCACCAGTCCCACTCCTCACTTGATGCACACACCATGTCAGAAAGCAGCAGGGTGGGAAGCAGGACCTCTTCAGGATGAAGAAAGCATCACCTGGGTGCTGGAGCCAGCTCCTCAAAAGCCAGAGGTGACATTCCCTTGGTGCAGCCAAGGAAAGGTTGCACCAGGCCATGTCAATGACATCTCTGTGGACCTTCCCCCCGTGACTGGGATGGTAGGATGGCATCCTGCAGTGCCATGCATCCTCTCACCTTGGCAGCCAGAGCTGGCACTCTCTGCGTCGGGCAGCAGAGCGCTCCGGTCCTTGGTACGGATGTTGCAGTGAGCTCACAGCCAGCCTCTGGAAAGCCCAGCGACCATTTACTCTCAAAACCTGGCTATAAAATCTATATAAATAAATTACTGCCCAATGTGTAGGTTGCTGTGCTTGTTGTATCTATACAGCTATATTTTTTCTGATGCAGAGACGCAGCAGAGTGCAACAGCCTTCGCCCCCACAGCAGTACCTGCGGCCACCGACCGCTGGTCATTTTTCCTTTGTGTGTATTTATGCCAGAACATCAGGAATGTATCTTCTTTTGCTGTTTTATACTCTAGCAGTTTGACAGTACCTTCCACACAAGTGAAAAAAAAAAAAAAAAAAAAAAAAAGATGTCTGGTTTGAAATGTTTCTCTAATAGTTATGGATTTAATTCCACAGTCTGGAGGGAAGGGTAGGGGAAGAGATTATTTCCCCCCCTCCGTTTCCTTTTCAAATCATGGAAAAAAAAAAATAAATCCAAAAGGAAATTACTGTCCTGGTCTGCTTTGCTTTTCTTTAATTCTCTGGCTTTGCTGTACCTTTCTCTTTCACTCCCACCTCCATCAATACATAAGGACCCAGGGACAATTTAGCCAAAATTGTCAATGACTTTGCTTAGATATGACATTCCTGGGTTCCCCTAAGAAGGTATGAATTGATATCAGAGGGAAACTATTTGCCCAGCCATTCTGATATTTTTAAAAAGTCCAGAAGAACTGGGCTATATCCAGACAGGAAAGAGGTTCACATATTCTTTCAGCTGAAATCCCTTGTAGCCCCTCAGATTTCACACCTTCCAGTTGTATTTCACCTTAAACACAACTCAGAGGACTCCAGTACCCAAATCCAGAAGAGGAGAAAGATGATGAGGACTAGCAGGAGGCTCTCGTTCTTCCCTTGGAATATGCAGGTTAAAGTTGTCTAAACTAAATCCCACACTCTCCCCGGTGTGAGCACAGCAAGGGGGATTTATGGAGATGCCCAGGGACTGCTCCCACTGCATTTATCAAGCAGATGGGTGCCAGGAGAAGGGTGGCAAGCCTTCCACAAGCAGAGGAAGCAGGTTCCCCGCAGCCTCTAATTGCAAACAGCCACCAGGAACAGGTGAGAAGTGCCAGGTTTCCTGGGTGCAGAGGTTCATCTCGTTCATCTCTGTCAGGTACAAATGGGCTGCTCAACCTTTAAGTGCTTAATTAGCTTATTTTTTTTTTTTTTTTTTTTTTAAAGACATGTTTAGGTGCCAGGCTCCCTGAAACCATCCCATGATGGATGGGGTGTGTGTGCAGGCACCACAGCCCAAGCCTTCAGCCCAGAAGAGCTGGCACACAGGAGCCACAGGCATGGGGAGATGGCTTCCGAGTCCAAAGCTCTGTACTGGTTGACAAACACCCAAGCAACTGGATTTCCTCTCTACTACTTCCTACAGTAAGCAACTGGTCCCAGTCATCCCTAGCATCCCTCCACTCGTGGCCAGTCCCATACACAGCGCACCTGTGACACCTTGCTTCCCAACAAAGCACCCAACTGGAGGCATCTGCTCTCTTCCCAAAAAGCCACAGAGCATCCCAGACACTCCTCCACCTGAGCTTTCTTCTCCAGCCCTCTGGACCCAGCTTTAAAAAAAGAAATCTGCCTGTAGCAGCACGGTGGAGGGGAGCTAAGGAGACAAATCTGCTCCAGCCGGGGTCACTTTAGGTCGAAGTGATAAAAAATACATGTTTCGAGAAGCCACCAACTGGATATTGAATTGATCTCCCGTGCTAGCTCCGAGCACCCGGGGCAGCTGGGGTAGGCAGGCTGGATGCCCACCGATCGATACGGAGAGAAGTGCTCACACAAGCCCTCAGTCACCACTTTGCTACCCTGCAGTCCCCAGCACTCACAGTTGTTTTCTTTCCTGTTTAATTCCCCATAACTCATTTCCAAGACACTTACACCCTCCCCCTCCACCCCCCCTCCTTTTCCCATGCTTTTCCTCTTAGATAAAAAACAATATGTGGCTTTTTTTTTTTTATTCCAGCAGGGTTCCAACTAATAAAAAGATTTATAATTAAGCCAGTAGATTTCCTTTTGCTATGCTGTCCCGGATTATGAGAAAGTATATTTATATGCAATTATGAAATGAACAGTATTTCTTACCCAAGTGAAGCTTTAAAAGTCATTATGAATCCATTAACTCAGCAGACCTTACAAAAGGCCTTCTCTGCTCTGGATTTATTTTAATTTAAAGCAGATAGGAAACTTTTCCCCCCCTCCCTATTTTCCAAACCCAGCTTTTCTGCAGCAGAAAGGGGCAAAAATGAAAGCGATGCATCAAATTCAGTAGCAAGGGGCCAAACTCTTGGCAGCCACGGCTCTGGCAGACTTGGATGCTGTTTCAGCTCCTTCCAGAGTCTCTGCCCTGCGTTCGATTGCGCTGTGACCCCAAACCTGCCACCTTCCACCCAAACCTGCCACCTTCCACCCAAACCTGCCACCTTCCACCCAAACCTGGGAAACGCCTGACGTTCGGAGTCTTCCTTTACTGACCCCTCATTTGCTTAAATGCTGCCTCAGCATCCTCACCCTGCATCTTCTTGGAGCTCCTTCTCCGGCACGTTACACAGGCAGGAGTGCTTTTTATGGCTTCTGCTGCAAAATATCACCCCAAAAATCCCCACCGAGTATTTTGTGCCCAGGGGTCTGGGACGCTTCGGAACCAGAAGACAAGGAAAGCGGTACTGGGAAAGCTGGAAAGGAAAAACTGCCCTGATTTCAGAGCAGAGAGCTGCCCCAGCACCTAAGATGCAGGTGGGAAGAGGCAGGAGAGCTTTAATTAGCGTGTGTGATCACAGCTGTGGCTTCAGAGCAGACACGGATGGCAGCAACCCAGTGCTCCCCAGCACCGTGCTGAGACAGGCTCTGGCATCAGCGTCTCCTCTGCAATATTTCCATCCCTGGCAAAGCTCCGGGAAGGGAAGCAGAAGTTGCCCTCCTGCTGCTCGCAGCCCTCCGAGGCTCCCGAGGCTTAATCACCTAATTCAGGGCCAGCGGGAGCGGGGAGGTGAGGACCAGGGGAGAGGATGCAATCCTGGCCAGAGGTTTCAGCATCTTTGGCGTTCAGAGGGACACCTTTCTTCTGCATCCCCAAGATCAGACAGGGTTTCTTCCTCCCTGATTTTTTTTTTTATCAAGGACCTTAGTGCCCTGGCTTCTCAGAAAGCCCTCCCTGTGCCATCCCTACCACCGCTTGGCAACAAGGGACTGTCTTTGGGATTTTAAACAACAGGTCGTCAGGCAGAAGAATGGCAGCCGCCCGGCAAAATATGCTCCAGCCCCAGCCATCTTTCACCATTTCTTATCTCCACGTGGGATGAGGATGGCTCATTTTACTCGCCTTAAGAGGAAATCCATCTTCAAGTCACAAGGAGAGGCTGGGTTACAATGGCCTTTTCATTAAGGTGGTGGCAATAAAGCACAGCAGCATCCCCTGGCTGTCACAGTAAAAGCATCTGGGAGGAATATTAAAAGGGAATTTGCCAGCAAGTGGAGGAAGGGAGGAGGGCAACCCCATGGTGGGACTCACCTCTCCCCTTCCACCACTCAGTCCAGCTCCAGATGGAGATGGCCACCTCACACGGGACCAATTTGCCCCAACTCCTACTCGGTTCAAGAGATGATTGGTTTTTTGAGACTTCAATCGAGCGTTCGTGGGGAACTACACTGAAAGCCCCTCCAGCTCTCCAGGGGGGCATGACCATTCACCCTCCCCTCGGACAACGTGACTGTGGGGTGGCTGCACAAACTCTTCCCAAGCTGGACACCTTGTCGGGTACCTCCACCATCCTCCAGCATCCACCGGCCCCCGCCTCTCCCTGCTGTCCACACCAATCACAACGGGGCCGTGAGTGTTCTCAGTCCTCAGACAAATTAAATCTCCCTGACAGTCTCTATCTGCCTCTAGTTCTCCACGATGCTTTCACTTCCAGTTGGCTCTGTCAGCCACAAACCTGCTTTGACACCTTCGCTGTTTCTCAGTCTCATTTTCCCCCGTGCGATCTGCTTCCCCCTGTCTCTTTGTCGTGCACTATGTGATTTTTTTGCACTGACAAACCCATTTTGATCTCCTCCTCCCATGCTCCCCCCCCTCCCAACAATTCGCCATCTCTGCAATTCTTTCCGATACGACATGACTGCTTTATTAAATAAGAATAATAATAAAAAAAAAAAAAGTAGCCAGGGCCAGGGAGTTCTCTGCAAACCAACTGCTCTGGATTTAATTTGGGGAATGCGGTCACAGTTAGTTTCATTAGACTTGCCCCTTTGCCCTGTAACACTTGCTTTCTCAGCGTGGGTTTTTATTTTTTTCAATTCACCGTGTGTTTTGCACCAGGAGGAACAGGGCCCTGAGCTCTTGCTACCGTTTTAATCCCTGTTTGCAATTTACAGAAGCTTTGGCTGAGGGCGAAAGGTTCTGTGTTTCATTATGATGCCTCACAGGGACCTCTGCTAACCTGCACTCTGCAAGTACTGTCTTGACACAGTACAGCAGCTGCACCTAAAAAAAAAAAAAGTTCACTATCTCAAATATATTACTAGCTCCAGCAGCCATTCCCCTGCATTAGCTGCAAGGAATAGCAATAAGTCCATCACGAACGCTAAAGAGCAACCATGCTCCTGGTCACAGGAGTGCTCATCACACCCCATAACCAGCTCCAAACTCTTAAGGTCTGGTTTGCATCCCCCCGTGATGCATTTCCAGGCACATCAAATACGGATCCATAGGAAGAGGTCCCTGCACCTACTTCATTTTTATTTTTATTTTTTTTTCAATTTTTTTTCCCTCCTGCAGCTCTCCAAGCACTTCAAAGGGAAGCAAGCTTTGCTACAGCCCGTGCTGCAAGAGGGGAAACCTAGGTGCAGAAGGCAAAGAAGGGTGGGGAAACCACAGGCCCCAGGCAGGTAGGTGGCCAACCAGAACTTGCTGCTTCCAGCAATCAATGAGTCTTTGCTCTTAACAGACACCTGAGGAAAAGCTTTCTTCCCTTCTACATATGTCTCTGCCTACAGAAACACACAACCTTCCTCTGATGAGAAAAATACAATATGTTCAGAGCACAAGTTCATATTTCACAAAACAACCCACCTTTTTTAGAAGTTTACTCCATTGTATGGAAATCAATATATTCAGGGATGACTTAGTCACCTGTTAAACAACAGGAACCAGCATCAGGGTGTCTATAGATCCCTTTGTGAGGCATCAGTGGTGCAGGCTCAGGCTCCCACGTGCTGCCTTCTAACACTCTCCCTTTCACTTGGCCACTAACAAAACACAAGCACAGTCTGTTTAAAATAAAGACGAGAGGTCAAGTAGCTAAAAGCTCCAAATTTGACCCTTCCTATCCCATTCATAGGATTTCAAAAGAATACACCAGCTTGGAAATTATGCTATTAGCAACAGCTACAGGCTGTTAGCCTGGGAAAAATGTTGGCTTTCTCTTGTCACACCATCAGGTTTGTCAAGGAGCAGAGCCCAGTCCCTTCTGCTACTGTGGTTCACTCGATGGGTTCAGCCACCACGCACAAGTCCGAGGGGTGGGATGGCTGAGGATGCAGAAAGAAGGGATTCAGGAGCAGCAGCATCCCTGCTGTTGGTCACTGTCTCAGGTCATCTGCAGGAGTTGGACCCAGAAGCTCTGGGGCTGGGGCATCATTAGTGACTGTCAGGGAGAGGGGAGTCAAGAGCATCTCCAAATCAAGTCCCCTCCATCTCCAAATCAAGTCCCCATGCAGCAGCCAGGTCCCTCTGAGCTGGAGCCCTCTGCCCTGCCAAACTGGTCACAGCCTCTCCCAGCTCTGGGGATACTGGTTTGATGCCCCCAAGCAGCTGTATTATATTGCTTCATAACCCTGGTGGTCCCCCTCTTTCCCAGTTTACACACGCACAGAAGAAGAGTTGAAGCCTCCCTGCCTAAAGCTGGATTTTAAAATGCTGTTGGCACTCGAGTGGATGCTTCCAGAGGAGATTTAAAAGTCTTGGTGTGTCTTTCCTCCCTGCTGCACCCCGTGAGATTTCCTCCCATAGATTTTTTTTTTTTTCTAAGTTCTGCAACAGCGAGAACACAGGAGGCAGAAAGCACATCTTTAAATTTTCCCCAAGCTGTCCTCCCGGACAGACAATCCCGTTAAGTGAAGCACAGGGACCTGAAGCTGTGTAAAAGCAACAAGGTGAAGCTCCTTTAGCACGGGAGGCCTGACAGATGAGTGCAAGAGGCTAGATTTAACTCCAGTGTAACACAACAGACCGTGACACCTTCCCGGAGGGTGAAAATGCAACCCCGTTCTGCAAACCATCACACACGACCAGGTGATCTCCCACCTCCCAATGGAGATTCCATTTGGTCTTCCCTCTCTAAATGGAGGGACTTCATTTCCAGCTAATCCAGAAAAATGAGACAGATCTGAAGCAACATACACTCAAGGTGACCTCAGGAATTAATTGCAGAGCGAGAAGCAAACTTGAATCCAACCACAAAAGCGTACTTAGCCCCAAAGCCACCAGCTATAAGGCATGCCATTTATCAACATCTATCAAATTAGGCAGAGTAACATAAACTCATGCTGGTGAAGCATTTTTTACAGTGGCAGGAGAGGAAATGCAGTTTCCGAGTTCTTAAGAGCAGAGAAAAATACTGGTGTAATAAACCAAACTATTTTAAAAAAAGTGCCTCATCTAGTATTTATCTACTGCTCGACAGTCTTCCTAAATCTAAGCTCAACGTGGTGGTAATGGGTATCTTAGGCACATAATTTAAAGTGTTGCTGAAATTTCTTACGCGCCGAAGATCAGCCGCTGAGATCAAAGGCTGACGCATCCAGTGACTCTGTCTGTGACAAAAGAGAGAGATTTCTAACAGTGAATTACAGTGTTAAACAAATTGAGCTCGTCTCCCCCAAGAACGCTTCCCTGCGTACTTAAGAGTACAAAGTTTGCTCTACATAGGGTACTTGGAGGAAAAATAACGGGCTGTCTGTGGAGTGACTCATCTAAGGAAACATCACCGAGCTGAAAGACAAGGAGGAGGAGAAATAGACCCAAAAAAAAAAAAATAAAACCACCCAGCCACCAGAGCAGAAATCAGGAAGTTACTATAAAGTTCCAGCAAACTGAAGTTAATCATGTCCAGGTAGAGAGAAAACCATATAAACTGGTTTTGCCCAGCCTCTGTGAAAGCATCTCCTGGCCAGAAACAAATACCTGCCCTTACATTTAAAGGTGGACCACCACTTCCCTCAATCAAGGCAGTAAAGACTCAAGAAAATAAGGGCAGGAGACCACAATCCCATTTAGGAACCAGAGGAAGTGCCTGATCTTCAGACACGCTGTAATTCAGCCACCCGAGAGGAGACGTGGGTCAGCAGCACCTTGGCAGTGCTCGCTAAACGGTTGGACTTGATGATCTTTAAAGGTCTCTTCCCACAAAAAATGGTTCTATGATTCCACGACATGATAATGTTCTCCAAGAAGTGACTTTAAAAGAAAGTTTTCCTTTGAGGGATGTGGTGGTGAGTAGCCTCCTAAGACTTCCTCAAAGGGCAGGTGAGCCACAGATGGGGCAGATCTTTGCTACTTGGAGACTCCTGGCCTTCATAAATAAATAAAAATAGCCTTTCCCAGCACGGGGATGGCGAGGAGGGATACGCAGGAGCAACTCCTACAATAGAGTTGCCTTTCCTGGCTCACTAATGACTTGCATCACCTGGAGTCAGATCCTTTGTTCCCCTCCACTCTGCAGATGGTGTTCCTCCTGGCGCTTTCCACGCCAAGTCTTGTTTAAACAGCAGAAGCTGTGTTTTTGTTGCAGGTTGCATGTAGTTTGGGAATTGCCTTTTTTTTTTTTTTTCACCCCAGCTCCAAGTGTTTCATTTGTTTGGTTTTGCTGAACCATAGGCGTATTTGCATTAACGATACAAGGGATTCTTTGCTGGGTTTTCCCCACCAGCTTCCTGCCCTGAATATCAAAGACACCGGGCCACACATCCACGCTTGCCACCCACGTGGATGCTTGAATTCCTCCTACCAATGGGAGCCAAGGTACGCTTGGTTTCATTTGTTTTCTTCACAGGATCACAAAGCAATTCAGAAGTGTTCTCTGCAGGCAACAAAAAATACCTTCAAAGCAGGAAAACAACCAGCAAAACAGAGCTGTCTTGTCTTTTCAAGGAGAGGCCACGCAAACAGCAGATAACAAGGGGAATCCTGCACCCCACCACTGTGGTGGGCAAACAGCAGCGGGTGACAGAAGGCAACAGACTCACCCAAGAGAGAATGAAGGCAAAAATCTTTTTTTTCCTTCTTCCAGATGCTCACAGGGCTCTTTTCCCACCTTCACCTGGTATGGGTGGAGGCTGGAGGTAGCCAACAGCTTTACTCACCGGGCTTTGGGGGGACAGCCAGGGAGGAAAGCCTCCCAAACAACCTCCTGACGTGTCAAAAGGTGGAAGAGTCAAAAAACCCTGCTCTTCTGGTCTCAGACCTAAGTGTTTCCAAACTTAAGGCACGGCAGGGTCACAGACTGCCCCACACTGTGAAACGGAGAGGATGCTCAAGCCCTCCATCCCCACCACTGCTTTTCACTTCATTTGCTACTGGAAATTGCTCTGCTTTTCCCTCAGCCTCCCATCCATCTCAGTCTCCCTCACCCACGAGGCCTGTCTCCGTGCTTCCGTCAATTCGCATCCCCCAACCCCTTCATCCCCCTCCTATAGCTATATCTTTCTCTTTGGGTTAGCGTCGCTAATGTCAGAATCATTCCATCTGACAAAGTCTCCGCTCGTCCGCATCTCCCTTGTCTCCTTGAATCTCCGTCAAGGCCTTTTCCACATGTCTAAGCATTTTAATGACATATGGTGCTGGGACGTGGGGGAGGGAGCATCAGTCAAATAGGAGGAATATGAGAAAACATCACGGTTAGCAACCACGTAAAACTCTAGGGCAGGTCCTGGAAGAAGATGGGCAGAAGGTCCTGGGCAGTGATGATGGATACTCTTGGAGCAAGTTGGTCCACCACACTTTTCAGTTCTTCTTTCAACTTTTCCACAGTAGCTGGTTGTTTGCCCAGAGGAAACTCCCCCTTTTGAGGGCTTCTCTATCAGGAAAGGTTGCTTTGCACCTCTATTCCAGCCCCCTACTTTGCAGTGACCAGACCTTGTGTTGGCCACCAGCTATTGTAGGACACGTGCAGATGTGCTATCACGTGGTGGGACAAAGACACAGCCCATTTCTTCCTTACTCTGGAAGTTAGGAATCTGTATGAAATGGTCTAGTGGGTCAAAACTCCTGTGCAGTGAGGGGGCGGGCAAGGGGGAGGTAGGTTACGCACCCAACAGTGTCTCCCTGGTGTACCAAGCCACCAAAGGCTGCATCACATGGCAACGCACGCTGCCCCAAGTGTCACGGCTTGAACTTCATGCCCAAAGGAAAAATACTTCCAACCCAGCAAGCTTCTCCTCCCCAGCCTGCAGACTTAAGGCTACTTTTCTCAAAGCATAGCCTCAGCAGATCCCAAAGCTTCCAGACAGCTAAGAAGCCCCAGAAGTCCCATTAAGATGTTGTATTTGGCAGAATCCTGGTGGATTTCTCCTTAAGTAATTGCATTTTGCCTACTTATAATCCTCCTGGGTTTTAATTCTTCTCCACCTGCCATAAACCGGTGAGAGATGGGCAGGATGCTGGGACACCAACTGCTGTGCTCCAAACAAAGTGATCTTGTCTTAAATGTGGTTCAATATGAAAGACACTAGGACACCAGAAAGCAAAACACAAAGGAAATGGACCTACATCCAAATTACTCTAACAAACACCCAGACTGCCTGCTCCAAGACAGAGGTGACAGTAACACCAGCTTTTTAAAATCCTTGCCTCTTTAGGAGCTCTAATCCTATTGCAAGCCAGTTGAACCTCAGCTCTTAAGTGTTTTGGCAAATCCCATCTTTGGCAGATTAACGAGGAAGCCAACAGAAGCACAAATCCTCCATGGCATCCCGTTTTGGGTAGAAGTACCCAGAACTTCCACAGCCCTCAAAGCTCCTGCTGGCCATCAGGCTGCTTGGGAAGCAAAATGCAGATGGGATATATCTTGCATATAGGGATGAATTATGCTTTTCCACTTTTATTCAGAGATACTGCAGCATCTGCTCTTTATTCTTTATCCCTCACATAATTCTTGGGGTTTGGAGAAGCTTCACAAGATTCTCCAGCAGCGAGGGACACAGTCCACACACTCCCAATCCGGATTTTGTGTTTATAAAACACTTGAATAGAAGGAAACATAAAACACTTGAATAGAAAAAAACAAAGGCAAATGGGTGCAGGTGCACAAATCAGGGTCCAGAAGCGTGAAAGTGGGCACCAAGAGTTGACAGGTGAGAAAAAACAAGTGGGCATCTTTTGCAAATGGAGATTTTAATCTGCAACAAGACCTCGAATGGAGCCAGCACTACTGAGAACCACAAGAAAGCATCCCAGTTCCTAAATTTGAAAACAAGACCCCCAAAGTTACAAGTAAGATGTTCCTGCTGCCCAGACTCTTCATTCTGGGACACAGTTATATTAAAAGCAAATAATTCCATAAGGAATGCTAGGCAAACCCCTCATTTGTCAGATGACAGGAGGGAAGGATGAGGATACATTCCAGGAATATAGCAAGGAAATCTGTTGAGCAGTGCAACTTTTTTTATTTTTTGAGCAAGATGCTGAAGGTAAAGCAGCTTCCCCACTTGAACCTGTCTGCTGATCAATGGAATATGAAGCAGAAATAAGCCCTCCCTTTAACACCCAGCGTCGCCTTGCATCTGATTTCCCATAACTGCCCAGACCAGTGAGCTGAAGCATCATAGCCAACCCTTTCAGTCCTCCCCACCCCTAACAGTCAGGCTGAACACGGTGGTAGCCTGCTTTTCTCTAGAAGAAGACCCAGAGCTTTCCAAACACTCCTCTAACACAGCTATCTGTCTGCCTTCCTCCAGTGGGGAGGGAGGAAGGGGTATTTTCAGCGAGTGCTCAGCGTCTAACAAAGTTTGTTTGAACTAGGCTTAAACCAACAGCAACAAGAGCAGCCCTAAGCCAACCTCAAGCACTTGTGAAAACACTCTGCTTTAAATAGTGACTCTTCAAGCTTTAACGTCATGTAAAGCTCGAGAAGATTTTACGGGCCACTGAGAGCATCTAAAACCTTGGCATCCCATTTGCAATCCAAACAGCTTTGCACTAGCAGGACTAAAGCAGCTTTTAAAGTGTGGGTGCGATGCTCCAGCAGCAGGGTTAGAGTTGGCAGCATTTTTGACAAGGAACACTGTGACAGCCCCGATCCATCCACCTTTCCAGCAAACCAAGCTGGAAATTGCTGCCACACCACCCCAAACCAGTACTTTGGCTTGGACAAGTTTCCAGCCATAAGGCAACTTCTAAACTGGGTGCAGACGTTCTCCTTAAGCAAATCTTTTCTCAGTAGTCCACCTGGATGCCATTCATATCCGTCACCAGCTCTGTCAGGGTCGGGATGCTACACTGCCTTGGCCCAATTTTGAACACTTTGCATGCTCAAAATTCATTAAAGTCAAACACTCCTAAGGCTTTTAACACATGAAAAAGCAGATGAACCTGAGACAGAGCGGTTCAACGCAGTACAGGCAGAGGTGTGTGTGTTTTTTTTTTTAATGAAAGCATATTTACTCAGCAGAGCTGAAGGGCTGTTTCTTCACAGCAGGTCAGGGGCTGCTATGCAAATAATAATAAATACTTTGCGCTTTTCAAGCACGCTTTACCCAAGAAGTGCTCCGCAAGCAGGAGCCTCGCAGGATCTTGGAAGGAACCGGGGAGAAAACAGGAACAGACACCTCGCCCAAGACAGAAACACAGAAGCCTCTTGGGTGGCAAGCAGAGACATCTGATAGCACCAACAGCTTTCCCAACTCCCCCGGGGAAAGCGCTCCTCCATCGCTAACCTCGCATCGGGGTGGTTGGCAGCTTTCTAGAAACAGCAGCTCCGTATCGATTCAGAAAACAGAGTCATCTGTGGTTCGTCACTCCCAACAGATTTCAGAAGGGATCCTGCCTGATGCCTCAGCTGCTCGTAAGCCAGCTAAGCCTGGAAGAGCTGGTGCTGGTATGAAATAGTAAAGCTTCTTATGAAATATCTCAGAGAGGACAAAAGCCACCACGGGGACAAGTTCATCAAGCCCAGAGAGATTGAGGAGTTATTAACCAGCTTTCCAGGAGGTCTCCTTGGGCTGGAAAGCAAAGTGCTGGGGAGCAAAGCACACAAAGGGGACAAGGACAGCCAGAGCCCCTGGTCCATTCAACAGCTCTAGAAAGCAGAGGCAGCTGAGGACAACTCCATGCACTGCACAGAGAAGAACAGCTTCTGCCCTTCGTTGTGTTGATGGACAAAGGGGTGATGACGGAGGATGCCCACGGTCAGAATAGCATTACAGAAAGCACAAAGGAAGGTAGCATGAAGGTTTCCAGAAGACTCCCAACCTGGGGAGCCCTGAAGCTGTTTGTGCAGCTGTAACATGCCATGAAAGATTTACTTAAGACTGAAGGAGCAGTTTTCCTTTCTTGCCCCAAAGAGCCTGCAGTCTGCACCCTGGCGGGTAGCATCCTCTGACAGCAGAGAAGGTTGGGACCCATCCCAAGGGAGATCCAAAGCACTGTGCCACAGTGGTCACCTCCAGCAGCCAGCACTTCCAAGTCTTATCTCTAGAGGGAGAGGCTGGGTTACAGACAGAGACACAAAAATCCTACGGCTGACTCTGGAAGTGGCAACCAACCTGCAGATATAACCTGCGGGGAACTGAGATTTGGATCTCAAACAGCTGCCACCGGAGCCAGCATCACTGCACTTCTAAGATACCAACTTATTTTGAAATCAATACCAAGATTTATTGATCCAGGAAGGAAATACCAACTGAAAAGAGAGCACAGTCGATAGCAATCCCAATAGATAATAAGTCTTAATGGAGACCAGAAAAAAATTCCTATCTGAATTTTATTCTGGGGCAAAACTGCATATGCTGATAATCACAGCCCGGGAGCAAGGTGGGGACTCCTCACTATTATGCTGATATTCACACTGACCATCTCGGATGCCAAGGTCTGGGACAGCACATCACCACCGAGTGAATGAAAAGAGAAACCTCATTAGCTCTTAACACCGGTCTGTCTGGCAGAGGACAAGCTGCTAATACAGACCGCCTTGAAAATCACAGCAAGGAATTCAACCTGCACTGTCAAGGCCAGATCCTGGTGTGTAACTCAGTGATGGCAGGAGTTGGCACTTAAAATGCCTTTTGAAACCACAGTAGAATCATGTTTTCCCATCCCTCTTGGAAATGGACTCCACCGAGTATAAATGCCCTGAAAGGCAAGACAAAAAACCAACCGAAAAAAAAACCCCAAACCAGAACCCACCACAACCCAGCTCTGCTTGACTGGGGCTGGGAGAGTTGGTTGCAGAAATTTCCCTTTATTTGTCAGCATAATCTCTTCAGCTGTATAAAAATATGGGCTGAGAAGAGATGCAACACTACATTTCTAAAGCCAAGAAGCCAATGCCTTAACTCTAAAATAGAGGCAGCAAAATCCCACCTTCAACTACACTCGTTGCTTCAGGGAGAAGCCAAGGATTGCTAAGATGCTGCAGACCCGCACAAAGCGCTGAAACCTGCTGGGACCAAACCAAAGAAGTGCCATCCTGTAGCTCCTGGGAGTGAAGAACAGCTTCTGTGCTTTCCAATACAACAGGTCCAACCTGTGTTTACAGGTTTCTAGGGAAGCCATCGCCTAAACTCTCCCTTTACGCCCTTGTCAATACCCACAAACAGCTTTTTGAAGAACAAACAGCTCTTTCTGGCCCATTGAAAAGACTCAGACAGTCCAATAGTGCTGTGGGATCCCTCACACCGAGGTAGCCCCAAGGCACTGAAGAGCTGCAGAGAGAGGTAGGAAGAGAGGTTTGGAGAGACTGGGTTTTCCCGGCGCATGGGCTACAGGCTGCCAGCACCCAGGGAAGCAACTGGCACGATAGGACAGCCCTGCAGGAGGATAATTGGGCAGGCAGTGCCGTGCAGATGAGCTAAAGTGTTTGCTGGCTTTAATATTTAATTGGGCAAAATGAAGAGAAAGGAGCTGGGGGATCGGAGCTGCCGATAGAGATGCACGTGTGCGTCAGGTGCTCCAAGCAAAGCACCTCCAGGAGCCAAACCTCAAGAGCAGCGACTTGGATGTACCCATCACATTGACTGCTGCCAGGCTCCCTCCTGCTCTCTGCCCTGGCAGGGGAAGAAGTGCTCTCCTCTCCACTTTGGGAGAGAGCAGCATGGAGGGAGGCACCGCAGGCAAAGGGAAAGGCTCCACATGCAGCAGGTCACGAAGGCAGATATGTGAAATCTAGCAGGTATGAAGTCAGCTCCATGGGACCTTCATGAGCTGCCTCAACCAAGCCATAGGCTCCATCCAACCTGGCGTGTAAGAAAACTATTGGCATCCACGTCCCAGCACAGAAACACTCACATAAGCATGAGCCACCTGAGGAGGGCTCCTTTCCCCTCGGCATCACCCAGACAAGTTTGGTTTATAAAGGAGATAGAGAAAAGCCATTTGCAGGATGGCTTTTCTCATTCACACAGAGATGCCTTGTGCTGACACTCCTTTGTTCAAAGGCTTGGAAGGAAGGATACAGACAAGTGGGTCCCCTCCATCCTAAAAATCCCAGTGGTTGACCCACTGGTTTTGTTGACTCTAAAGTCATTCACCTATTCCCCAAAAAAAAAAGGGCTTTCCACCACTATTTGTCTTTGGAGGCAGCCTGGGAGAGCACAATCACCGTCAGACACAGTCAAACCTTTCTATTCTTTTTCCAAAAGGATACCCAGTCGGCTCCAAATGAGTCACTGAAAAGCCCTGCATCCCACCAAGGGAAAAGCCTGAACTATTGTGAGAGTAAAGCCGCTGCTTGTATTATACCTCTGCATATGGCCAAGCTCGGCGTGGAAATTAAAAGGAAGGCTGGCTCCATAAATATTGCAGTGTGAACAACACAGAGGTCTTTGCTGGATTATCACCACTAAAAAGGAACTGCAAAGCATCCAACTACACAAATGAAAGATGTTAATAGAGCGGTCCCAGCGGAGAGGAAGGCTGTATATTACGCGGAGCTGCTCTCACATCCTGCAAAATGTGCAGATTTAAATAACATTCCCCTTTCACACAGAATAAATCTCAGCGCTTCCCACAGAGGAACGCGGCGCGTGCCTACGCCAGCCTACTCTCCAGTGGGCAGATGGCTTACGGGGGACACGGGTGACAGATTGAAGACCTGACATTTGTGTCCCTCGTTTGATGCAATGGTACCAAATAGCTCCACTAGCCGAGGCTGGGCTGTAGCGTGCCTTCATATGTAATCTTCCTATCTGCAGTACTCTTCAAATACAAAAGAAAAAAAAAAAAGAAAGAGTTAAGACAGATTTTTCTCTCCAACCTTTTAATTAAGCCATTAGTCTCTTCCCCCTTAACCCGCACAATGAAAGGAGCGAGAGGCCTGTCTTCACAGGAGCAAATGATTTCCCTAGAGTAATGAAGAAGCATTATCATACAGAAAAAATCATTAGTTGCTATGTCCAGGACAATGCGATTGCTCAATTACTCCATTAAAACAGATAGCACCCTTCCCAGCACCCCAGGCGCAAACTTGGAAGAGATGCATCCAAACATACGTGCCCAGAGAAACATCACTTGTGCAGGAGAAGACCTGGACCAGTACAGAGGTCCTACTGGAATCTATTTTCCAAGCCTTTGCTCACTCAGCTTTTAAGACACAACAGCAACAGGCAGCAGAGCTCAGGAGGTGCTTTATGGTAGCAACAAAGGACCTGGGAAGCTTCTCATTGCATTGAGGTGGTCTCAGATTCATCAGGAAGCCAACTGCTAGAGCACCTCTAGGCCTAGGAGGCACTTAACACTTTAAGGGAATTGATGATGAAACACAATCAACATCAGGAATTGGATTTGGTGGCCCAGTGTGTCACTGAAGGAGACCTCTCTTGGTGAGAGAAGACCATGCAAGGTCAATGCCAGGGATGACCCAGCTGGGTTTGTTGCGATGCATGCAGCAGGGACTGTCACCTTGGGTTTGGTTCCTCCTCTTCCCCTTCAACAGCTCGAGGCAAGCTGCAAAATACCATTCACCCACAACTTATCTAATCGGGATGATCCAACTCGTAACTTCCCCTCTTCATCGCCCCCAGGATGATTAAGAATAAGATTTAGTCATCTAAGTAGGGTCCCATTATTCCTTCAAATATATAATTTCAGTACCTCTCTCACCTACTGAGATACCCATTAGAAAAATGACTCATTAGCTCTTCCCCCTGCATCTTCCACATAATACTTCCAACATACAGATGTGGGTCAACCAATGCTATTCATGAAATCCCATCAAACCCATTCAATTGTTCGGACTGAAAGAGGGGGAAGAGTGGGTGTCAAAAGTGAGAGTGTTTTATTTAGACATTTTGCCCTCTACATGAAACATTTAGACTTTTTTCCCCCCCAAGACATCTCTGAGGTTAATTTACTTTAAAAAAGACTTTTTAAGTCTGAACAAAGAACATATCATATCAGATGAAATGTTTTATTTGACCTGAAACAAATATTTTCAGTCTTGTTTTAAGTTAACCTAATATAGCATTGCTTCAGTTTTTCAGTTCAGACAGACAAGAGGAAAAAAAAAAATTATGAATTTCAGAGCTCCATATACAGCCCATTCTGTAACAGTTGTCAAAAGCTTATGTTAATATTAAAATACTGCTTTAGCAATTTATGAACATTATCTGGAAAGTTAAGGCACAAATTAGCAGAAATGAAGCAAGTTACCCAAGATAATGCATTTTGACATTATATCTTTCTATCGTTGAACTAATCTTAAATAGATATAGGTTCACACTGAAAAAAAATGGAGGAAAGCTGGATGGTTTCCCCAGGTTTGAGATGATTTCCAGGAGCGTTTCCACCCCTTGGTGGGCAAGACAGATGTCCATGCTAAAGATGCTGCCTTGGCAATTTTAGGATAGTGTTTTTCAAACCTGGGCTTCCACAAGCAAGTGTCTGAGGCAGAACCAACCCTCCTACTAAAAATAACAACTGCTTTAGCAAAAGCTGGCATGATGTTACCTCCTGACCAGGGTGCAAAAGCTGGAGTCTTAGAACGTACCTTCGTAATCTCTCTCTCTACCCAAAGTGCAAATATTTAGATTTTAGATGCCAAGAGCAATATTTAGAGAAGTTGACGGCACAAAAAGGCTCAGAAATAGTTTGAAATGGGCCCTGGGGCAGGATGGCTCGGAGATGAGGGTTTCAGCCTCCTTCTAGACCCATAGCAGTCAGCTGTCCCAAGGCGATGCTTCTTACAACGTCCTACGTATCACTCCAAAGGACACCCCGCAGGTGTTTAATACCTGTCCCCCAGTGAAATCAAGCAAAGATTGGATTCCTGGGCTTCATCGCTGCGTTCCGCAGTTTTTTTTGAAATGAAGAATGTGACGCTTGACCACTTTGGAGAAGGTGCAAGGCAGGTGACTCCCAAGACCACAAACCAACCTGGTGGGGCTGTCGGGGGGTTGTACACACGCAGGATTAGCGTTGAGCTCCAAGGCAACCAACAGCTCCAGAAGGTACGTTCCCCATCAGAGCAGCAGGTGGGTATTGCAGCTTCCATCCAGGCGCTGGGGCCGCATACGGCGGCTGCTTTAGTTAAATGCAAACTAGCAATCTCTGCCTTCACATATGACAATTGCCATGCGATTCCTGTCTCATTAAGCTCTGAAATGTAAAACAAATGGGATTTGTGTGGCTGCTGTTCGGCGTTCGCTTGCACGGTGTCAAGTCTTGCCTCTAATGGGTCTTCAGTCTCAGCACTGCCTTAAGACTGTTTCTGTTTGGCTCCTGAACCAACAAAATACCTGATGGTTTCCCACCCCAGGCTGAAATACCCCATGTCTGTCTCTTCCCCCATGGTAAGTATCAAGCAAACTCTCTATTTTTACCCCCGAGGACACAAGTAGCCCAAATATCTGCTGCAGACTCCTGTGCCTCAGTTTCCCTCATCTACCACTGTCAGATATGCACAGCTTTTTCAATTCCCAGCCATCAGCCCAGCATATTTATGCATTGTGCATGGAATAACAAGCTCTGAAAAGCACTTATGCACAAGGCTGGGTTGAGAAGAGGTACGGGTAGCATTCAGGAGGTGTTTTGGAGAACATGGACAATCAGTGAAACACTATCCCACACGGAAAATGCTAAAGATTGGTTGCAGAGCATTTGGTTCTAGCAGTCATTCACTGAGGAACAGAGAACTCCCAGTACAGCACATTGCAAAGTTGTTATTTGGGCTAAATTTAACAAGTGCCACCGATATACAGGCTGACCAATGCTCGACACAAAGATTCATGACCATAGGTCTCCAGAGCCATGACTCTGATCCTTTTCTTCTGATTCCAAAGGCCAATCACCCAATGATACTCCACAGACTGGCGGCACCAGCAAGGTGGCTCCTGGACCCAGAGCATCTACAGCCACACAACCAGCCACCAAGTGTCCTGGGGCAAAGTCAAGGGGATTCACTTAAACCACAACATTTGGGATTGCTACCTGTGAAAGGGTCGGAGAGCACCAGCCTCCACTTACAAAGCCAACCCAGCAGCCTATCATGAACGCTGAATTTTGCCAAAAACAACTCGCATCCGGGTGCCAAACTTTGGTCAACTTCAAAGGCATGACATTTACTCAAAATATCAAGCAAAAACTTGGCATTGGAGGCAGATTGAAACACCCCAAAGTAAAGGCACCCAGAGGGAGAAGCATCTCCAAGAGCTGGATCCTCCAGCCAAGCACAACCACCCAGTGATGCTCCAGGGGCCAGAAACAGGACAACGGTTCCACTCCAGCTCTCCATGGCCCACCCCACAGCCCCTGCCACAGGGTCACCTTCTGACCCCAGGAAATATTGTCATCTCGGGCACAAAACCTCATTCAAGCAGCACAGCAAGCGTGCGAGAAACTGCAGTGCCAGCGGCAGAAAGCGGCGAGGAAGGAGCTGCGTTACGGAGAGCCTGCAAAACCAGGGAGAAACAGGAACACAAAAAAAATGAGGTTTCTATGGGAAGCACAAAGCCGGACATTGGTTGGCAAAGCCCTGCTCCACAAGCTGAGGCAGAGAACCTTGTACAAAAGCAAGAGCTCCCACTGATGCCATTGTCGAGCTCCCAGAGCAGAGATTTCTCTGGAAGAAAAGCAGACCCCGTGACAATTATTTATCGCCATGCAAACATCTTCCCTCTTGTCTTTTGTTGGTGCAACACGGACCACATGAGTCTCCAGCCAGGGAAAGAAAAGCTACCAGCAGGATCAAGGAAGGCTGAGATTAATCTGGTTTCATGTAGATAAAAAAAAAAACAAAAAAACTCGAGCAATCAGTTTTAAAATTAATATTAAAGTTGTAAGTCACCTTTGACTATATTAAAATATAAACTGGAGCATACAATAAGCCCCAAATAAGCCCCAGTGACAGTCAGAACAGCTCCCTTATCAACCTCTAACATCCCCTGTAAAATAATAACTGGAAGCCAGACTGCTCCGAGAGAAACTCGCTCTCCCGGGGCAGCGCGATGTGACCCAATTCCTGCTGCCATTTCACAAGCCCTCCCTTGGCCGTTGTGCAACGTTCCAGCGACGAACTCAGCTGCAGCAGAACTCATCTGGGGAGGCATGGAAAGCTGGCATGGAAAGACTAACCATGAGCTATACGCCAGGTGTATCTGCTGTAGATCTGGGAGAGGGAAGGAGAACACAAAGGGACACGGCGCCGCAATTCAATGGAGCACCTGGGCTTGGCCCAGTAATGGCAAAGTGGAGTTTTGGGAACTGATTTTCCCCAAGCCCTTGGCTTTCCCTTCTCTGACAGTTTCTCAGTATTTCCAAACTTCCTTCACTATTGCTGACTTTGAAAGAGGCTGAAAGGCTCCCGTCGAGGGAAAACAGCATGGGTGGACCACAGCAGCTCTGGAGGAACCTGGCCGCAGCAGAGCAGGATTGATGGGCAGCACAGCCAAAGCCCATATGCAACATCCCAAGGTCAGCTGCTGAAAGACACCAGAAGCAGCAGCTCGGGGATGAAGGGAAGGGTCACGGCCTGGTGAAGAACACAGGCAGCAGGTACCCACGCTCACCCTGAGCACACCGCAAAGTCAAGGAGAGAAGGGAGACACACTCTGACTGTTCCACCCATGGACCACTGCCTTCATCAAGTGACTTATGCTGCCTACAACCAGCTCTAACCCAGCCTAGTGTTTCCACTTTGTTGTGTGGGAAGTCCAGACCCAGTTAGCACCTGTATAACATTAAAGAGGCATCTCTGGTTAGTTAAGGTGGGGTAAAATTGTCCTTTGGATCTCCACAGTTGCCCCCACAGGGGTTCAGGAGGGCTGAGCCAAGAGCTGCTGGAGCCAAGACCACCAGCTTCGAGCACGTGTGCGCAGGGGCGAGCGGGGCTTGGGAAAAATCAAGGGTCCTTGCGTTGCCAGAGAGCTCTGTCACCAGGAGAGCAGCACGAGTTGCTTTCCAGCAGACTGCTGCCTGCTTGAGAGGGCTCCAAATAAATAAAGCCAGTGCCTCCTCATTAGCATGCAAATCTATTCAAGCCCCCATTTCAATTTGAATTCTATGCATACGATCAGAGTGCAAAATGCAAATTATACAAATGCACCCGTATGAGGAAACAAGCAGGAACTCTGCACAAAGGGATTAGGGCCAGGCTGCTTCCCTCCGAAGATTACAGTGTTGGGGGGGGGCTTTTGTCAGGGAGCATCCTTTAATGGCCACCGGTCACGCAGCGCTGAGCTTCGTCTACAAACTCCTTTAAAAAGCACCATAACTCTGTCTTGATCTGCTGGAGCAGTGCCTTGTTTGAGACAAGTTGCAGGGGACAGGAGAAGGGTGGGCAAACCAAGGACAAGAGGTAAGGGGTGCTATAGCCTCAACATTCACAGCCAAGGGTCCCCTTCAGATTGGCTTGAGGGGACCAGAGATGTCCTCAACACTCCTCCAGCAGCCACCAAAACGAACACTAGCCAGCATCTCTCCAGCACTGGCCACTTCAACTACCAAGCCAGGGCTACGGGTCAGGAAAGCCAGTTCAGGGCAGCAAGGTGGGACTCAAGCAGCAGAGACCATGAGGAAGAGGGTCACCACCCACTGGCCAGCCCCACCATGCTAGTGACAAGGGACATGATGCTTCCTCGGTTTTAAAAGGCTTAACCTCTCCCTCCCCTGGAGCTTGGGCTGGGAAAGGTTTGCAAGGAACAGAAACAGAAGCCCAGCTTGGGAGGTCCTCTGCAGACCAAGGTCAGACAAAGAGAACTTTACCAAATGCTCTGCAACGCACCCAACTTTAGCAAAGTAAGGTCCTGAGGTCTGCTCTACACGAGCTTCGGGCCCTTTCTCCAGCTGACTGACCCCACAGCGTGGGAGATCCCGCTCCTAGTTGGACACGAAGCTTGGGCAGAGCAGATGGGAGGCTGCACGCATTCACTTCTCCCTCCTACGTGCGCGAAATCCTCAACCCACCATTTATCGTATTACATTTTCATTTTAAAAGTAAATATCTGTTTTCAATTAGTACTTACAGTGAGGGGCATGCATCACTGAGAACACTTATTTCTCTTCCTTTCATTATTAGATTACAAGTCGCTCAAGTTTAACTACATTTAACAGCAGCAGAGACATAACTGCTCTGAAGATGCTAATCCACTTCCCACATCCACCCTCAAAAAAAAATAAAAGCCCCAATCCAGCTAATGCAGGTCTCAGCACTGAGCCTCCAAATCCAGGTGCTGGCACACAAACCTGCTGGGGCCCTGGCCATCAACTGATGGTCTTCCCATCAATTCCTTGCACGTCCTACCTCCAGGTTGTTAAAAAAATCCCATTGCTTTACCTTTCTGTCACAAAATCTGACCCCCTTGCAATTTCATCTGTGCAGCAAGGAGGACTTGCCCAAGGTTACATGGAGTGAATAAAACCCAGGGCAGATACTTGCCCAAAACCTTACAAAAACCCTAAAAGCATGGGGTTATCAACCATGTCTGGTGCTCCACCTACTTGCTCGTTCCCATTGGATGATGGGTAAACACATCGCTTGGACAGCCAATATTTTTCCCCGAGGTCTCCCAAATGTGTCCCGTTCTCCTCATCTTTATTCCAATCAGGAAAGCCCTTCCTCCCAGAAAGATCATGAGATCAGCCCCCGAGCACATGCAGGCACTGCCTGCTCAGCCCTCTGCTAGAGCACTCGTAAGCGTAATAGTACTATTATACTTTGCTCATTATGCCTCATTTTATTACATGGCCTCATTAAGTTAAGAAGCCTCTGTAATTTAACTGCATCTCTTGGACTTCGCGCGGGGGCTCCAGCTGCGTTTTTCGTCAATCACTTTATTAAAAACATAGGACAAAAATTACTATAATACCCATTACTGCCCATCAATCTCTTCAATTGCCTCTTAGGTCCTTTCTTTACCTGCTCAATGCACCAGGGCCAGATGAATATCTTCAGCACCTTTATAATCTTTCCATATTTTCCAATAATTATCAGCTGATTTTAAGGGTGCTTTCAGGGAAGTAAGGCACATGCAGGCACATGATGTCCTCATGGTGTACAGGAGAACGGGTAATAAAAGCATGCAACCAGACCAAGACAAATAAATTGTGTGTTCGACAATAAAATGTAATTGTATTGAACCTGCCGCAAGATGCTTTACAGACAAATAGATCAGGTTAACACTGTTTTAGAATTCAATATACTGTGACAAATTGGCACACTGTGAGAGCCATCATGGAGAGTTCATTGGCCGGGCCGAAGGCAAGAAGAGCTACCTCCCATTTCCAAATCCCAGAGAAGGATGATTGTCAATCAATAGTCAGATAGTTTCTACAACAGCTTCCCAGCACCCCTTCATCCAGCAAAGGACAGTGGTACTCACCATCCTTTATCCACAAAAAAAAACCCCACCAACCTTCCTGAATTCCTAAAACTGCAAATATCAAAACATGTTATTTTAGCACGTCCACTTCAAAGTTTCCAATCCATAATTCTTGGATGTTTCCTGCTCCACGAGTTTCAAAAAGTTCAACTTTTCTTCCTGGTTTTGAACAAGATGCTTCCAGTGGGACAACAACTCCGATCTGCTCAAGTCAGCAGCAACTCGCAGAGGTTAAGAGCACTACACGGATTCCTGCGTGTGCTTGGGAGAAAGCCAAACCATGGAGAGAAACCTCCCTGCTGCAGAAAGGAATCAGTATGCTGGATGAAAAGTTTGCTACAACCACCACTATAAAGACGTCGCGTCAAGGGACATCGGCCACGCGACAACTGCATCTGGTCCTTTTCTCTTTCTTGAGATGTTTCGCTCTTCCCCCCTTCTCCTTCACCACCCCATCCCTACTCAATCCCAGGAAAAACCTGGTTTGCCTGCTTAGCAATTCCCCCCTCCTCATTCACTTTTATCACAGAAAAGGCTAAAAAAAAAAAAAGAAACAAAAAATGGCAAATTTGGGAGATCACAAGTAGTACACAAGAAGCTGCACCTTGATGCAGTCGACACCTCCTGGAGAAGGAGGGGAAGGTGAGAGGTGTCAGCTCTTCAAAAGCAAACACAATCTTTGGAGGAGGTTAACATCCAAAGCCAGGCAACCCGAATGCCCTGGCGGTTGCCTTTCTAGCCAGCCCATTTGATGGAGGAGAGCTTTGAAGATTTCAAAGGGTGCCTTGTTTCCTAGTTTATCACAGGTGTCTATCTTAAACCAATATTATCATTTTAAGCATGACCGGAAAAAGAGGAACCTTCAGAAACTGGTCCCACCGCAGGAGATAGACACTCACACAAGAGGCAAAGAGGCGGGGAAATAAAAAAAATAATAATAAAATCCCTCAGACTTACACCACCAGGCAAGACCCCGACTCACATCCAGCCCAGGAACAGCGCTGCCGCTATCATCGTGGATCTGTCAGGAGGTGACATTTACACTGCTCTGGTCTTGACAGCAAAAGGCACTTCTGCTCTCCCATGAAGTTCTCCCCTCTGCCCTTTCTGAAGGCTACATCTCCAAACCGTTGACGCCGAGCCCCTACGCTGCAACCCAAGCGAAGGGGAATGAACGTTTGCCAAGGGGTGGCAGGCGATGAGACAGCCAGCACCTCTTAAAAAATAACCTCCTGCATCCACCGTCAGGAGCAAACATCCCCCAGACAGTGGGGGAAGAGCAGGCGCGTGGGATGATGCCCACCCCAACAACAGAGCCACATTTGCATCCCAACCAAGAAAAATAACCCCAAAAAATCAGTAAATCTTCCACCTCCCCAAAGCGAGAGCAGACCACAACGTCCAGGATGTGGTGGTGGGTCAGGACAACTTTAGGCACATGTAGACACGGAGCCAGACTGCAGAGATTATATCTAAGCTACTTTTGAGGACCAGGTTCATGCATATAAAGGCTGAGGGACAGCAGAGATGAAGATGTTTCCCTTGATCTCTGGTGGGGAAGCTTAGGAGCAAGGGAAAACCAGCAGGGTTGTCTCCCAAATACACAAAGAAGATGCCTGTCTTGAGGTCGCCTGGCAATTTCTATTATTATAGATGCAAATCAAGGAAAATCACAAGAAATCTACTGTCTCCCAGAAAGTCAAGCTTCAGCTTAGGCAGAAGGAGTTAATTTACAGCCACTCAAAGCTTTGACATCTTAAACCTTTTCAGTCCCCGGACAAGACGAGGAATAAACATAGACAGTGTCAGACTCTGTGATGGGGAGGACAAAACACTGCAAACAGCTGTGCCTAATTTTAGCATCTGTTGGTTCTGTTTCTTCAGCACTTGCGGGTGGTGGTGGTGGTAGGGGGGGAGGGGGGGGGGGTGGCCTTGTCACTCCCAGCTTATTAAAGACACAGCCAGAAGGGGAAGAGAAGGAGTGTTAAATCACACTCCAGGGATTAGCTCACAGGAGAGAGGGGGAAAAAACAATGCAGTGAGACATCGCTGACCAGCGAGGGCATCTACTCCCTGAGCTGCTCCAGGTTATCCCTTGCCTCCGAGGGACGCGCAGGGGGTTCGTCACCTCCGTGCATCGCACCACCATACTGGGATGACTTCATCACCATGGGTCAGCACCACCCCACAGTCCCCTCTTATGCCTTCTGCTGTTTGAGCAAGCCCCCTGGCATCTGCACCGCTGCTAGGTGCTTCCCAGGGTCGCATCAAGATCTGCCCCCACATCTGCCTGGAGATGCATCCAGCTGCGCAACAGGGTGACCGCTGCTCCTCGTGGGGTGAGAATTTAAGATGCCCCCCCCCAACTCTTCTCCCCACCCCATCCCTTCAACCCCTCTGCAGCACAGGAGGGGGAATGGCCCCGGTTGGTGAACTCCAAGCCCCAGGCTTGGTGCCCTCAGCCTCCCCAGCTGGTGGCCTTGGAGCGCAGAGAACCGCTGGGCTCCATGCAAGCGCTGCTGCTGCCACCGCCAGGCTGAATGACAAAAGTGAGGATGAAAACTGCAGCAGCTCTGCCAGGTGACCTGGTTTGGGACTCCAAAAAAAATACCTGGGTGTTCCTCCCCCCCGCCCCCCTGCATCCCCACCACTAGTCTGAATTATTAAGACACCCCACATGTCCACAAGCTGTTTCTCCAGCACTCTAAGGATGCCCAACCTAACGAGGCGAGAAGGGGCTCCACGAAGGGGCTGCAGAAGCCTCCGACAGCTCACAGGGGCTGCCAGGACACGGCTGGGATGCTCCGCTCGAGTCACCTGGAACAGCAATAGCCAGTCATTAAAATAGACACTCCGTGAGGGTAACAAGTCCACCCGGAGCCCAGGCAGAGACGGGCATCAGAGGAGCTGATAAGGCTCATCTGCCTGCTAACGATTTTGTCTACAGTTATTTTTGTGCAGCTGGGAACAAGTGGCTACAGTCAGCTACTTGCCAGCTGGGGAGAAAAGAAGCAGTTTCGCATCGTTGGGAATGGAAATACATCACCCAGCTCAGCCCCCCCCCCACCGTGCTCCCAGATTTTTCTCTCCCGGCTGGCAGAGGGTGTGGAGCTCGGCACAGAGCGACCCAGTGACATCTCAGGGTGACCAGGGAAGATGCCAAGCGAGGGGTGGTAAAGAGCAGGCTTTTCCTCCACCTGCAGCTCAAAAAGAGGGTCTGAGCCTCTGCTGACAATCGAGCAACACCTCAATGTGCTGGCTGGATCCAGAGCCCCTTACAGAAGCCAGATGCCTTTGCCTGTTTGGCAGAGGGACACCCCCATTCACACAGCTGAAGGCAGCGCAGCAAAAGGTGACCATCTCCCTCCCTTCCCATGCCTAAAACCTTGCCAGCATGGGCCAACCTCACTCTTTTAGGACGAACTTCATCTCAGCAGCTTTGGGAACCCTTCAGCTGTAGGCAAGCTCAGGGCTTACAGACAGTTCTCCAAGCACAACCTGTTCCCCACCACAAAGCAGGCGACAGCCAAGCCCTACATCCTGGCCTTGCTTTCCCGTTGCCACCAATTGCAGCCCAGCAACTCCCAGTTTGCAATGGAAAAAACCAGTGGTAGACCCATCAGAGCACTGGTGGCCTGGGCAGATCTGCAGAAGGGTACTCAGCCCAAGCCAGCAACTCCACCTGCTCAAGCCAACGCTGGGTAAATCAAGATTTTGGCTTTGGGTTGCCAGTCGGAGCCAAGGGAAGGCACTCTCCAGAATCCTTTAGCCTGGAGAGAAGGTCCATGCATCCCATACCATCAGCTTCTCCCTGTTCCAAGGTGCTCCTGCACCCCTCTGCCTCCACATGCCCTTCGGATCCAGGCACCTCCATCCAAAGCAGCTCCTTCCATCCCACTTTGTCCTCAGAGACTCACAAAATCCCTCCCGCTGTCACTGCCGCGCTGGCCGCCGCGTGAGTTCAGGCTGTCTTAACTTGATGCTGAGCACACAAGTGGGGCTGACATTTATTTAATCCTCATAGTAATGTTGACTGTGTACTTACTGAAACACCTCATGCTTATGGAAGACATTTGTTTCCAAGCAGCTTATGCTAAATTGCAGTGATATAAAGGAAACACTTATCCAATATTGACATTTACTGACTGGCAGCGTACAGCCTGAATACTCATTTATGCTGGTGGAGAGGGAAAAGCCTGAGAAGGATGCAGGCCCTTCATTTCTGATCTTTTAAGGAGTTAGGTAATACTAAGGTAATGAGTGAACTGCCCAAAAAGCAAAGTGGAACTCCAAAAAACCAATGGCTTTTCCCACTCACTCCCTGCTTGGGGGAAAATAAAGTAATATTGGACCCACCGCACAAAGGTTTGATGCTTCATCCAAAAGGAAGTTGGAGAAAGCTCATCCCTTCCACTATCGGTGGATATTTCATCTGTAATTAGGAAGACTCCCCTAGCCTGCAGCCTGCATCCTGCTGGGCAGCTAGCTTTGGGAAAAAAGACCATTATTGAACCCTTTCCATATTTCTCTTCCCAGAAAGACAGGGCTGCTGCTCACCCAAAAAGCTCCTGAAATTTTCAGCATCCGAATCACCCAGGCAGGGCAGGCACACCATGGCTTTGCCACATGCCATATTGAAAATGACAACGAGGGACCCAAGAACATAAATTCACTAGCACTTAAGAGGCGAATTAGCCACCATCTGACCACATCCACATCAAACCCGCGCAGCAATTCCACCCAACATTGGAAACAAAAGAAAGCATCCATTATCCTAGCTGAAAGCCTGAGGTGCTCGCATCAATGGTTGATGAGCAGCAGTTATGGCAAAAGCCCTCAAAAAACAATCACATCCTGCTCCACCTCGAGAGCCCAAAACGCAGCAGCCCAAAAAGCTTGCTGGAGCTTTTGTTGCAAGTGGGGGCGTTGAAAGAACACATTAAGACAAGATCTTCTCCTGAAGTTAGCGTCTGAATTTAACAATGCAAGTGTTCCACCTCCTACTTACATAGCATGTGACATGAAGAGAGGCAGGAGGCCCAGAGCCCATCACGGCGAGGTACGCTCAAAGCACATTTAGATTTCGAGCTCTTTAATGCATCCCAGCAAAAGGAAGAGCCACGGAACAGCCAAGTGACCTCCAGCTCCTTCTGCTCCACTTTGGAGGCTGCCACTGCCACCAGGGAAAGGCAAGCACTTGAGCACGGGTCTCGCCAGCCGGGAGATGAATAAACAGTCTCGGCTCTTGCTCAAAAGGCACATTGAGCCGGGACATCTGTTAGGCCACCGTTTCCAAGAGCAGAACCCGGCGTTTTGCTCTGTCCCACCACAATGCACAATTCAGACTCGGATATTTTCCTCTTCTTCCCTCCAGCCACTTGGAGGATGGAGGTGCCCCGAGCTGCGGGGAAGTAAGGGAATGAGGGAATAGAAACCCACCAGCTGGGAGTAGCACCAGGTCCCTGTTCCTCAACCCTCGCCTGGAAGGAGTAACACGCGGCTTTAAACTTCATTTCTTCCCAGACAAGAGAAAAGAAATCCCACACGTTTCCTGGCATGTCTGAAATGAATACTGCAGGTGATGGATTCACACACACACACAAGAGCTGGGACAGTTGCCAGCCCCAAAGGCAGGGCAGACCGCCTTAAAAAAAACTCACAGCTCCTCCGACCACCTTAAATCCCGGCAAATAAGAGACTGATTTACAACCAATTTGTTTCACTACCTATTGATTTATAAAATAAGCTTGTACACGGTCACTGTGGCTCTGTCTTTCTCTTTGGCCAGAAGTAGCTCCCGCTGAAGTCAAAGGGAAGACTCCTACCGCTCCCAAACAGAAGCCAAATTAGGGTCTCCATCAATTGCTTTTATAAATCTATCAGCCTTTAAAATAAATAAAAGCAAATAAAGCTGGTTTATCCTACTGGAAGGATCGTGCAAGCGATGCAAAGCCAGTTCTCCGGGAGGATTTTCATCAAGCCCCCTCCACCCAGCACCGCACCTCCGGCGCCGAAAACGAGGGGCACCGCACAAACTTGTGAACCTGATGATTAATTAAATCAGAGGTTTGAAGTGAGCCTCACAGATTGCTCGCAGAAAAGCAGTGTATTCAAAGACCTCAATCCTCAGCCCGTTCACAACCTAAGGGGCTCATCGCCCCTCTCCCCTTTATTTATGGCTACAAAATAAAGAGGAGCATCAAGCATTTTTATTCTAACATCTGCAGTCTGACTACAGAGGGACTGGGAGCTCATAGCACATGGTGACTGTCACCTCTTGGGGAGATACAGGCACGTTTTTTCTCCAGTTGGTGTCCCCTAAAACAAGGGGAAAGCACAGAAGTGACCAGCATCTCCCTGGGCTGTGCATGAGATGCCCGGGGACCTCCAGCCAACCTTGGGGGGGGGGGGAGGCCAGCAGGGATGCAGCGTTAGCATCAGGGCAGGTGTTCCTCCCGGCCTTCCTCCCTCTGGCAAAGGGCACCTGAACAAAACCTCGGCTCCTCCCGCTCCTTTTTTTTCCCCAATAGCTGGAATCTTGCAAGAAAAGCAGCCTGAGCAAAGGCACCCGCGGTCCTCAGGCGAGTCTCCCTGCGGGAGGTACAGACTGAAGGCAGGAATCCAAATTGTGCTGAAAGAGACACTGGAGGACACAATCCCACACTGTTCCTCTGGAATAGTGCAGGCTGGACCAGCCCAGCTCAAACTTGAGGCTTACTTTGGTCTCCCCCCAACTCCTGTGGCCACCCCAAACCCACACCCCCCATCTTCACAAAGCACCATTTTTTTTCCAAACCACTACTTTCTTCTACTCAACCGTTTTTAGTTGCAGCTTCTCAGGCTGCCAGCGCTCTTCCTTGGCTTAGTTTTTAAAGCCCATTAACACACCCTAGTTTTGCAGCACCATATGTCCTCCTTGCTCTTCCCGAGCAGCTCCCAGTGCTGAGATTCACCTGCCGGGGTCAGGAAACAGCCCAACACCTTCCTCTTGCAAAGCCACCCCGCTCCCTACGTGGCAGGAGGAATTCCCTTTAAAGAGGGATTTCCAGGCCACATCCAGGGATGCAGAGAGAGGCAAAGTCCCCAGCCCTCACCCACACGCCTCCCAGCACCCCATAACCTTGAGTTTTTGTCCCCTGTCACCCACTAAGCTCCCCCAAGATGCCAGAATCCTCATTCTCTGGCCCTAAAGTGTGGTGGGGGTGGGTGGAACTGGCTTGGTTTTTCTCATGAGCATCATTTCACCCTTCTCCACCTGTGGGCTGATGCCAAGCCACCAGGAAGGTGCTGCTAATAAGGTGTGTGTGTGTGTCCCCCTGACAGAAGGTGGCAAAGCATTTGCTTTCAGGGAACCAAGTGAGCTGTGAAGGAGAAAAACATCCCCTGCAACACCCGGAGCACTGGGTATTCATCACCCTGAGGGAAAGCAAACACGCCTTTGGAAAGAGAGACCCAGGCAGGCAGAGATCTTCCCATCCAAAGTAAATTCCAGATCCTGCCAAATTCATCTAGGATGCTACAGCCCAGGCCAGCCAGAGGAGGTGGTGGCTGTAGGTACATCCTCCGTGGTGCTCCTTCCCACGGCCGAGGCACCCTCCCCAGTTGCTTCCAGCCTCACCCAGTTTGGAGCAGAGTGGGGAGGGGGAAGCTGTTCGTGGGGCAGAAGCAGCAAAGGCAAACTGGTTTGGTGGCAGCACCAATTGCTTCCCACCAAGGGGCACCGCAGGAGGCAAATCCTGCTGCAAACTTGATCTTGCCTCCCACCGAAGCGCCGTGGTCCTGACAGCTTCCACGGAGGGAGCAGCAGAGGGGAAGGTGGAAGAGTGAGAAATACCAGGGGAAAACCAGCTCTGAGAAGGAAAGCCTGACCTAGCAACTCTCAGGAGGAGAAAGCCAGGCAGTTCCAGCCCGTTTGCAAGGGTGGAAGAGAGGGAGGACGCTCGAGGGAAGGCAATTTCTTCTTCCCACATCACCTCAGAGGGCAGCAGTTAAAGGCATCATCCTCTTCCTCCTCCTCCTCCTCGGCTGGGTGATGCCTGTGTGTGCCCAGGTGCAGCCGGGGAGCAACAAGCACCTTCCTCCTGCAAACTCAGCGGGAGCCGGAGCTGGGAGTGCGGAGACAGCAGGATGCTGGTGTGCCACAAGGAGGCACAGGGCCCACGAAGTACAAGCCCAAGGGCAGAGAGGTGTACAGATCCAGGGATGGAAAAAAAAATAAAAAAAATATGCTTTTTCGGCGAGTCTTTTGTGGAAGGGGCTTTTTTTTTAAACTAGGAGCTGAACCACGGGTCCAAAGCAAGGTTTTCTGCAGAGATGATCCTCCCCTCCCTGCTGCCCTTGGCTCGGGGGGGGGGTTAAGTCCTGCCTTGCCTCCTTACAGCAAATCCCTTCAGGCCACTTTGGTGTCACGGGCATCCTGCCTGCTCCTCGCCCCGAAAAAGGAGCCACAAACTCCTGGTGGGTAGGGTCAAGTGATTTTAATTGTTGCTTCAAGTGAGTTTTGGCCCACCAGCTCTCTCCAGGCTGGTGGGACGACCACAGAGCATCCCATCCCCAAGGTTGAGCAGCACCTTGCCCCCCCCCAGAAAGCGAATGCCACCACATCTGGATGCACCAGAACAACCACAGCAGCTGCTCAAGGGGAGGCAAAGCAACATATAGCTGGAAAATAAGCTTCAGTTCCTACACCCGGGCCGTTCCCTTCCCGGAGCACCATGTGGCTGGAGGAATCCTTTGCCTGAAATCCTGGGATTAGGGATCCTGTGCACGGTTTCACCCCGATGGGGAAAGGCACGAGGGGCTGCTGACAGCCCCCTTCTCGGGTACTGTGTGAGCAGCAAGTCGGGAGAAAAACCGGCCAAAAACCCTCTGCAAAGACACTCTCTCTGCTTCATAACCCGGCATGAATAAGCAAGGTACCAGATATGGGAGAAAAACCAACCAAGCAGCAGAGCCGAGGAGCAGCTTTGGAGCACAAGAGCTATTAAAAAGTGCATTAGCCCTTATTAAAAATAATGGCTGCAAAAGGGAGGAGGTAGAGAGGGGGGGAAAAAATAATAATAAAAAAAGAAAGACACAAAATCCCTGCTGGATCCCAGATACAAACTTCCTCGGCTCCTCTACAAACTGCCATCTGACCTGCCGGGAGTGGAGGGATTCGTGGGAACAGGGAAGAGGCACGAGAAGGCCGGGATCAGCTTCCAAACTGCTGATATTCCCCGGACCCACTGCTGTACCCGGGAGAATCCGAGTTTGTTCAGCCAGAAACCCACACGCCAGGCACAGTGGGTTTCCTTTTTGTGCAGAAGCAAAGGCAAACAGGGCTTTTTCCCTGCAGGAACATTAGCACGGAGAGAGGGAAAAGAGAAAAGGGGAAGGGAGGGCAGCGTGGGAGCCCAACATCACCTCCGAGCCCAGGAGAAGAGGAGGTGAGGACAACCAGAAGCACAGCCACCAACCTAAACACAGCGTTCCCTGCTCAGGGAATAGGGGAAACGCAGCCTGTGGTGGGGGATGTTCAGTAATAATGTCTGGCTGAGCAAAAAAAAAATTAAAAAAACCCCAGCTGCCCGTTGAAAAGCACTACTCTCTCCAAAAGTTTTATCCTTCATTTAATCAACAGATGGGCTAGCTGCGTGGGTTTAGGGCTTTTTTTTTTTTCCTCCCCCTTCCCTTTTTTTTTTTAAAAAAAAAAGCAACCCCAAGCCCTACCCTCACAAAAGGTGGCGTGGGGACCGGCGTGGCGTGCCACAGATGGTGTTTGACACCGGCGTGGCCAGGGGACGAGCAGCAGAGAAGCGAAGCTGGGCTCTGGCTGGAGCTCAGCATCCTCCACAGGTGACACGGGACACCAGGGACCAGGCACGTCGCAGCGTGTCCAATACAGCATCCCAAAACGCACCCCCCCCACACACCCCCCCCAAATCCTTCATTTTTTATTTTTTTTTTATTTATTTGAGGAAGGGGAAAAACAAGCAGGTAGCAAAGTTATGGGGTGAATTCCTCCGCATTCCCACGCTCCCACTGTGACACCCCCCCAAAATAAATCACTGCGGGGGCTCCCCGCATCCCCTCGGCTGGCTGCATTCAAAGCAACCTTTTTTCCCCCTACCTTCGCCCCCCCCCCCCCCCC
>JAOTQQ010000010.1:831509-842323 GCA_026546715.1 Gallinago undulata
GGGGGAGAGAAGGGGGTGAAGAGAATAATATAAAACATGTAAGCAACTTGATAAAAAGGAAGCAATATTGACAGAAAATGGAGTTTTAAACAGCAGGACAACAGCAGCTCAGATGGATTTCATTCTTGCGTATTACAAAGCTGAGCCAAGCACCTGGAAGAGAGAGAGGGGAAAATAATCACACGTTTCCCTGCTTTATAAAATCTTTTCCTTGTCATTTCAAAACACACATGACAAGGGAGAGCCGTGCATAGCCCTGCCGTGAAAAACCACTCAGCTGGGACTCAGAGCCTTTCCCTGCTCTTGGCACAGAGCTTTTCCCACCGTGCCTCAGTTTCCCCCTCCGCAGCGTGCTGCTTTCTTGACGGGTTACTTCAAAGCGTGAGCTGTCTCCTAATTGGGAAGCAAAATTATTGAGATAAAGGGACGGAGGAGGGAGCAGTTCGTCCCCCAAACAGCAGAAGTGATGCACAGCCCTTGCCAGGGCACCTCGCTGCAGGTTTGGGGCCGAGAGGTGTCGTGGAGATGCCGAGGGGCATCTTTGGAGATGGGAGGGCTCGATGAAGCCATTGGAGGTGCCTCTGAGATTCTGGGGAGTCATTTGGGACTGTGGTTCTCCCTGCAGCAAGCCGGGGATATCGGGGGCAGGAGGGGGCTGATCTCACCACCTTTCCTGAGATGCTTCTTGGGGGAGGAAGAAAGTACAGGGAGACTTTTTTGTTTGGCAACAGGTGGTCGTGGCTGCTGTTCCTTCCCCAAGCCAAAGTGAAGGCATCTGCCTTCAGAAAGCCCCCAGCTACTTTCAAAAAATGAAAGTGCTTTGGTGTAATTTTGGTCTCAGGTGGAGACGGTTTGGTTTTCTACCTCAACTCCACCCCCTTTTCGAAGGGACCAGCCCCTCGGGAAGGCTGGAGCTGGGGGTCAAGCAGGAGAAGGGCTGGAGTCGGGGTGTCTCCGCGGTGCATCACTGCTGCCCAGCGGTGCCCAGGGCTGGAGGAGTGGGTCTGCTTCATGCTCAGGTCCTCCTCAAATGCCCCTTCCCCAGTTCTTCCCGGGGCTTGGCATAGCCACCCTGCTCAGTGCTCGTAGCCACCCTGCTCAGTGTTTGTTGCCACCCTCTCGGCACTCATCGCCACCCTGCTCAGTGTTCGTAGCCACCCTGCTTGGTGCTTGTAGCCACCCTGCTCTGTGTTCATAGCACACTTAGTGCTTGTAGCCACCCTGCCCAGTGTTTGTAGCCACCCTGCCCAGTGTTTGTAGCCACCCTCCTCAGTGTTCGTAGCCACCCTGATCAGTGTTTGTAGCCACCCTGCTCTGTGTTCATAGCCATCACACTCAGTGCTCATAGCCACTGTGCTCAGTGCTTGTAGCCACCCTGCTCAGTGTTTGTTGCCACCCTCTCGGCACTCATCGCCACCCTGATCAGTGTTCGTAGCCACCCTGCTCGGTGCTCGTAGCCACCCTGCTCAGTGTTCGTAGCCACCCTGCTCGGTGCTCGTAGCCACCGTGTTCAGTGTTCGTAGCCACCCTGCTCGGTGCTCGTAGCCACCGTGTTCAGTGTTTGTAGCCACCCTGCTCAGTGTTCATAGCACACTTAGTGCTTGTAGCCACCCTGCCCAGTGTTTGTAGCCACCCTGCTCGGTGCTCGTAGCCACCATGTTCAGTGTTCGTAGCCACCCTGCTCGGTGCTCGTAGCCACCCTGCTCGGTGATCGTAGCCACCCTGCTTGGTGCTCGTAGCCACCCTGCTCGGTGCTCATAGCCACCCTGCTCAGTGTTCATAGCACACTTAGTGCTTGTAGCCACCCTGCCCAGTGTTTGTAGCCACCCTCCTCAGTGTTCGTAGCCACCCTGATCAGTGTTCGTAGCCACCCTGCTCTGTGTTCATAGCCATCACACTCAGTGCTCATAGCCACTGTGCTCAGTGCTTGTAGCCACCCTGCTCAGTGTTTGTTGCCACCCTGCTCGGCACTCATCGCCACCCTGCTCAGTGCTCGTAGCCACCCTGCTCGGTGCTTGTAGCCAGTCTGCGTGGTGCTCGTAGCCACCCTGCTCAGTGTTCATAGCACACTTGGTGCTTGTAGCCATCATGCTCAGTGTTTGTAGCCACCCTGCTCAGCTCTCATAGCCACCCTCCTCAGTGTTCGTAGCCACCCTGATCAGTGTTCATAGCTACTCTACTTGGTGCTTGTAGCCACCCTGCTCAGTGTTCATAGCCACACTGCTCGTTAAGCCGTCCTGACCAGTCCCACACCCAGCCCTTCCAGGCACAAAATTGCAGTGGGTTCAACTCAGCTTTTTTAACCTCGCAGCGTGGGGAGTGCTGCCATGAGAGCAGACGAGCAGCTGAATGCAAAGCACGGCGTGAAAATGACTTGGCTCTCACATCCAACGTGTGTGCAAGATCAAGTGTTGCTTTTTTGGAGCTTCTCAGGGAACCACTTGCAATGCCACCCAGGGTTTGGGGATGCAGACCTTCCTGGCCTTTCAATTTTTGACTTTTTTCCATTTTTCTGGGGGTGTCAGCCCATCTCTGGGAGAAGGGGAAGTCAATAGGGAAGAGAAGGCCCCCAAACCCTGGGGTGAAGCTCCACCAGGTATTTTTTGGGGCGAAGAGGTGGTTGCCACCGTGTGGGTGCTCTTTGATCTCAACAGGTAGAGGGAACACCGGCCGACCTTCACGCAAACCCAATCCTGTAAAATTTTCCAGCTCCTGTTTCACTGCCCAGATGTGCCCAGCTGTGTCTGGGAATCACCCCTCTGGCGGACTGGTGTGTCTTACAGGAGAACTGGGGCCAGATTTCACTCTTTATCACTTGCTCGGGGGTATTCAGATCGGGGCAGATTGTCTCAATCCAGCGGAAAACTATTAAACCTCCAAATTAGGGTGTCATTCGCGTGTCTGAACATGACAAACCCTGGACTGGGTTGGTGCTTGCTGAGAATTACCCTCTGATCCTGACTTTTTCCAGCTCCCAGAAAACTTTCCAGCTCCAGAGGGACCTTGGAGGGAAGGAGGGAGCTCCACAGCTCCTCCCGCGGTCTGCAGGAGAGGAGCTGGCTGTGGGAAAATGCCAAGGAAACTGCCATGAGGCCACTGGAGACAGTCAGACCCTGTCCTCTTTACCAGTTATGTGGCTTTTAACGTCCTTTTTGGAGGTTTTTCATCCCACAAGGTCTTTATGAAGCCTGGCTTGGGCTTTTTTCTCCTAGAGAAAAATCTAGTGCATGTACAAAATCCCCCCCCCCCAAATGAACGGGCTGCAAAGGGTTACATGTAACATTTGTATAAAAACAATGAAACCCATTTTTGCTTGATTGGCACTTTAATTAGGCCCATGTCCTTTTGCTGCCACCACAATCAGATTGGAGGAGAATGGGAAGCTTCCGCGCCGTTATATTTATCTCAAGATTACAAGATTTCCATTTTTTTTTTCAATGCAAAGTGGGAAAAAAAAAAAAAGAAAAAAAAAAAGAAAAGAAAAACCTCACCACCTTATAAATGTGGCAAGGGAAAGATGTTATTTAGGGCTTGGAGAAAGTGTGGCTTCCTGATTGCAGCAGAAGAATTAATCTTATTATGTTAACAAGAGATTGTTATGCTAAGAAGGAATAATGAAGAAAAGTTCTGTCTCTCAGCTCTGCCAGGAACAAGGCAAGGACTGGGCAGGCTCAAAAACCAGCCTCGATTTTAAGAGCTCCAGAAAAAAAAAAAAAAAAAGAAAAAAAAAAAAAAGGAAGTCCTTGTGGTTTTTATAAGGCAATTTCCCTCTTTTCCTTCTCTCTTTTTTTACTGCGCGGAGGCTGTAACTCCGGCTCGCAGCTCCCAGTCACCCGGTGAATCTCCCGAGACTGGCTTCAGATAAGAGCTACTGGTAAATAATGTGCCCAAATCTCAATGCCTGTGCCCAAGTCTGGCTACATCCTAAAATTTAAACTGAGCCGAGCAGCCAAATCGGGCTGGGCAAGGTTTTACGCCCAGCTAAAAAAAAAGACAACTCCAAGCACGTGGAGGGGAGGTAAATGGGATGCTGGAGATTTCCAGTCCCTGACCTTCTTGGGAAATTACTTCTTTGTTGGAAATAAGGGTCATTTTGTCTGCTGAAAGACAGGGGGAAAAAAAATTACTGAAAAAAAAAAAATGTTCTGCGCTGCTTTTGGTGCTTTCAGGTGTAAAAAAGAAAAGCTCTGGGAACTCTGCAGCTCCCTCCCCCTCTTCTCTCATGCCATGAATCCCCAAAATCTGCAATATAGGGGAAAAAAAAACATTCACCAACGTATAGTCAGATCCTTCCTCCCACCTCCCTGAGCTGGTTGCTGTTACAGGGGGATGAGCAAGAGCCGTGAGTCAATATTCAGTCCCATCTTTTCTTTTTTTTTTTTTTTTTTTTTTCCCCAGAAAGCTTTCAAAACCCGTGACGGGCCTGAGCATCAGCTGAAAGCAAAAGTTGGGATTTGCTCAAGTCGAGGAAAAGGCGTTTGTTTTGCAGTGGAATAGTTTATTCTTCGAGCAAAGATAGAAATGATGCCATTTGATTGAGGTGGCTAATTACACGGCTTGAAGAGTAAATTACTGCTATCAAATATCCCAGTGAATATTCACTTACAAATAGAGAGAGAGGAAAATGAATTTTTTTGGGTTTGCTGGCAATTTTGAAATAAAAACATTGTCTCTAATGGGGAATGTTAACCAATCCTTTTAAAATTGCTCTGCAACTGCTAAATTCAAGAGATATTTTCTTGCAGACCAACCAAATGGTTCACTCCAATAGCCGAAAGGTAATATTTTTTTTTTGAGGTTTTGTGTTTCCTTGTGACTTTTGAAACTATTTGCCCTCATTTTTTTTTTCAGAGAAAAATTTTAATAGCAAGTTTAGAATCAGTTCAAACTGCCTAAATGGAGTAAATATCTTTGTTGTAAAAAGCATATCGCTTGTCAGAAAAAGTTTCATAGGATCAAAAACCACCCCAAACCATCCATCTCCTCAATTAGTAAATACACAAAAATCTGAATTTCATTCCTGCAAGTTGGAAAGATTTATAAACAGTGCATAAATTGAAGGTGAGTGTGGGGAAGAACATCAAATGCCTGGATTGAAGGTGGTGGCTGAGCCATTTCATCTCCATTTCACCCATCTTCCTCTTTGTCGGGATAAAATAACCATTTCCATGATCTGCAGAAGGTGCTTTTGCTCAGTTTGCTGGGGCCACATTTAAAACAAACCTTTTATTTCACCTGGGGCCATGGTAATTTGTATTTCCTCTTAAATCTCAAGCTCTTAGGGTTAGGCTGCAAAGCTCTGCTTCCCCAAAAAGTCACCTCCACTGGTGCTTTTGGGCTGTAGGACCACAAGCTGAAACAACCTGTGCCTCATTTTCCCCCAAAAACACAACGGATGCTTCGCCGAGTGATTCAGTTAATATTTTTCCAGGTGCCTTTGCTGCAAAAATCCTGTAGCAATCACTCAAATCCCGCTCCGAGGATCTCCCCGTTTGCCTCCCCGCTGTGCCTTCAACCTCCATCCCCGGGTAATGAAAGGTAAGCGTCGCTCTGTGTGTCTCTGCGTGCCTCTAAATTCCTGGGGCCTATTAAGACCAAAAAGAGGGGGAAAAAAAAAAAAGTCAATTTTCTTGTCTTTTCCTCTTCCCTGGTCCTTAGGAACCTACCTCAAGCCCACAGCAATCCCCCCTTCCCAGCCATCTCATTAACAGCATCCTTGCATGGTACGCTGGTGGCACTTCAGGGGCACTTTGGCATCTCTTAATTTGCCCCGTGCCACCCCACTGTCCCGGGAGAGGAGATGTTTTGTTACGTGCAAGCAGCACGTGCGATGCACCAGGGGACTTGTTATCCTGCCCCTGGGGGACGGCGGTCACTCCCCGGGGTATGATGTGGGTTGGGGGGTGGACGCGTGGGGTTTGGAGCCCCAGGGGAGCCCGGGTGCCTTTGGGGTCTGCATGGGAGGAGAAGAAAGAAGACAACAAAACACCGAGCTGTGTGCGGAATGAATCACTTCCCAGCCGTGATCATCGAAGTTCTTCCCCACATCTCAGCTCCATCTCCCCCCTTTCAGTGTCAAACCCTTCCCCCTCCTCCTAGGTCTCCCCTCCCTGATCCCTCCCCAGCTTTCCTGGAGCCCCTTGAGGGACGGGAAGGGGCTGGAAGGTCTCCCCGGAGCCTTCTCTTCTCCAGGCTGAACCCCCCCAACTCTCTCAGTCTGTCTTCCCAGCAGAGGGGCTCCAGCCCTCCCAGCATCTCTGTGGCCTCCTCTGGACCCACTCCAACAGCTCCATGTCCTTCTGCTGTTGGTGGCCCCAGAGCTGGAGGCAGCACTGGGGGGGGGGTCTCTTCAGAGTGGATCAGAGGGGCAGAATCCCCCCTCTTGCCCTGCTGGACACACGGCTGGGGATGCAGCCCAGGGTGCAAGGGCAGTACTGGGCTTCCAATGCATGTTGAACTTCTCATCTACCAACAACCCCACGTCCTCTCAAATTTCAAGCTTTTGGGGCCAGAGACTCAGTCCATGGTATGGCCCTAAGCATCTCTGAGCACATCCCAGACCCACCGGCTTCTCTGCCATGTCCCACCCTGTTGCAACCACACAGGGGATTGAAGGGGAAGGGGAAAATGCCGGGTGCACTCTGTGCCCAAACCAGCCACTTGCTGCACTTCCAGAGTGTGCTCATGGAGTTAGACGAGCTTTGTCATGCTTGGCATGTCCCAGGGGGGGTAATTTTTTCCCCGATGCTTGATAGATTTTGTCCTAGCATGGGTCATAGAAAGCCCAACATTGATGGGTTTCATCTAATTTCAATTATAGTCATTAAAACTTTTGCTCACACGGGCTGAGCCTTTCCAAAAGCCATCGAATGACAGCCCATTAGAGAGCGGTTATTTATAGCGGGGCATGTTAATTTTACAGGATCACAGACCAGTGATTCAGTGCCTGGCGTTGCTGAAAGGAATCACTCGCAGGAATGAGCTTGAGCTGACATAAAAGTACCTAAATCCTACGACCTCCTGCCAGCAGAAGCTCCTGGGTCAGGTGAAATGCAGCGGCAGCAGCATGGGGATGGGTAAATCTGAGATGCCAGTCCATGTTGGGGACCAATACATGGGATGCTGAATGATCAAATCATCCCTTTTAGCCCTAGTTCTTGATGCAACCTGACGGATGGAGGGCCAAGGACATCCAGGCATATGGGTGATTTGAGAACCAAGGAGAATAGACACAGTGTTGGGTGATGCTAAAGGGAAGGGAGGCTCCTTTCCCGTGGACCCCCCAGGATTTTCGAGCCCCAGTTTTGGAGCCATGGGATGGCCACACTCCGAAAGAGCCGCCTTCCACACTTGCTCTCTGCTTCACAGTGTTTTTCTGAACCACTGGGATGCCTGGCTCTGCAAAAGGGCTTTCCTCAGCCTTTATCTCCCCCAGGAAAGTGCTTAGAGACACTTTGTATGAAAGATGCTGGAGATGAGGGAGGAGGAGAAAAATAGGAAGGAAAAAAAAAAATAAAACCTCCTGTGTTGCATTGAATCCCCTTGAATTTTAAAGTGCTCTGAGCTTGAAGCTTTCTGGGTGGAAGAATGGGAGGAGTGGGGAGAGGGAGAAGGAGATGCAGGACAAAAGGAGCATTTCACAGACATGGTGAAGGACTGGTGTACTCTGGCCCTGGGTAGGGCCTGATCCAGACCCTGTTGGTGCTGGGGGACCTTTCCCAGGAGCCTTGACCAGAACCCTGCTGATTACAGCCAGTCCAAGGCTGCTCCTGAGATCATCTCTCCTTGTACCAGTCCGTGGCCCTCCCAAAAAGTGGTGTTTGGGACAAGGGAGGGCTGCAGGACAAGGAGGGACTGTGGGGAGGGCAGGAGCAGGATGAGGGGCTGGTGAGGGGATGCTGAGGAGCTGGATGTGGACAGATGGGCTTAATGAGCCACCAGCTTCCCACTGCTCTTCTCCCTATACCCTGGTGTGCACCAGCACCGGGAACATCAAGGAGGGACCATGTCCCTGAGTGGATTCCCCAAGTCAGCTCATCCCCAGTCTGTCTCTGGGCTTTCTCAATGCCTGTGAGTGATGGGGCAAATTGTGGAGATTTTGGCCCAAAATCCACTGGGAGAAGCAATAGCATCCCACCCTCCAGAGTCCATTAGGAAAAGGGGATTTGCTACCAGGGGGATCTTTTTTGGTGGTCTGGGCTAGCAGCATCTTCCCCACCCCAGGGCAGCACGGCTGCTCCTCCTGCACCCACAACCGGGCTGTGCTGAGCCACACACGTAGCTTACAAGCAGAGCAGAGGCAAGCTGGATCACAGGCTAAGGGGGACGACACTGGTTTCCAGGAATATATATAATAAAGAGACCATAATTACTCTTAAATGTGAACCCTGGAGTCCTCCAGGCCCATGTTCCTGAGCCACGGGTATTATCTCCACTTGCAGATGGAGAAAATCCATATTTTCCTGCCAGCATCACCCATCTGACTGCGGGGGGTGTCAACCTCTGACAGCATCTGGCACAACCCACCTAAACCTGACCCACTGGTCCCCTTCTCCTGCCCGGACAGGGCACCCCACCTCTGCCCCCCCCCCCCCCTTGCCTGTCTACCCAACTGCCTAATTACAAGTCCCCATGGACATGGGTGTCCCTTTTTCTATACGTTTCTATAGCACTCCCTGCAGCCCTGACCTTGGCTGAGCCATCTAGGCAACATATATAATATGATAATCATAGCGATGAGAGCAATAATCATAATAATAAGCCATGTTCTGGCTAGGGCACCTGTCACCTAGGCATGGGAGTGCCAGTGACAACCAGCTATTACCTACCTAGGCTAAGTGTAGTGGTGCCACGGCTGGTGTTGTTAGGAGAGCAGGGGAAAGAAGGAAAACAAATTCCCACTCTCCGACAGCATGGCTCACGTCTGGAGGTCAGCCCAGCTCCCTGAACTGTCCCACCGGCCCCAATATCCATGAATCCCTGAGTATTCTCAAGTGGGTAAGTGTCTGGGGACATCTCCAGGATGGTTGGGTGAATATTCTCCTGTCTCCTGCTTGCACGAGGTTTTATTGCAAAATAAGTAACGGGCGAGGGGGAATCGGTGTGATTTACTCCAGCAAAGTTTTTGCAAGGCAGGGGTTTTAACTGTGAGCCCAAATAACCATTAAACCAATGTTATTTGGGTGGTGGTGGTGGTGTCTCTGTTGGGTTTCACAACCATCTGGAATGATTTCCCCTCTGGGTCTCAGTTGGTCCCTCTAAACCAGGGAGAGTTGGATGTCTCTGCTGGAGAAATGATGGAGCAAACCAGCTGGAGACATGATGCTGACGGGGGTTTTTACACCAATGGAGGTACTTTATGGGGGTGGTTCTTCAAGTACTTTTTGCAGAAGGAGAGTTTTCCTGGGTGGGGATGGGGAGAGATGAGGGAAGGAGCCCAAGTCAGATCACTTCTTTTATGTAGGTGCACAAAACCACCCCATGGGATCTCCTGATGCAGGGTGGCAGTTTTTAATGATCATTAAGCACCAAAACAACTGCAGCTTCTCCTAAGCTGCTACCTGCATCTCTAAACATCTGAATACCTTTGAGAAGCCTGGTCCTCGGTCCACGGTATTACACAGAGCGTTTCCCCTGGGATAACACCAGCAGAAAGACCAGCTTCCCCCTGAAAATCCCAGCTCCCCCCAACTCCCAGCCCACCCGCCGTCTTCCCTCTTGTTCCTGTAACAGCTTCGCCACATTAAGCCGCCAGAATAACTCCATTGCACGGGCCACTTCACCTCTCCCCCTCTACCTGCAACGAAACCCATCTCCTGCTATTCCCTTTGATGACTTCTCTTCAGCTGCTGCAGAGGAGAAATGCTCGTATCAGCAAACAGATGGCGGCTGAGGCATGTAGCATAAAATATATTTATCAAGGCAAACAGCTGTAGCCCATTTCATTCCGAAGATTTCTATTAAAAGTTCTCTGGAGCTACAAGCTGCTCTGGCTCTGCAGCCGGAATAAAGCCGAAGGGACAAATGGCTTTTTTTTTTTTTTTTTTTTTTTTAAGAGCATTTCTTTCCTTTTCCTTAGCTCTTTTCTTCGCTGCCCGAAGGAAGCCCGACCCAGCTCTGTGATGAGTCTGGGTACCAAGCTGGGGTTAGCACAGATTAACGTGCATTTTTGGGGAACACCATCGTGCCCATCTCTGTGGTCAGGGCTCTACAAATTACCCCAAAGGGTCCCAGGAGCTACAAGACTTGGACAATATCGCAACATCACAACACTGTCCCACAGGTTGGATGACCTTTTCTTCCAGGGACAACTCTGGATCACACCCGGACCTCAGGGCCCAACGGGTTCCCAATGCTCTTTGGAAAGGTCTAGTTTGTTGTTGGCTTTGTTTTCACCCCAAAGAGACTTTACGGCTGCGTTTACAATGTATGAGAAGGGCCAAGTTTGGAGGAAATGCAAAGTTTTGCTCAAGTGTAAATGAATTCTTTCTGGCAGACGTTCCTTTTCACAGAGTCGGAAAATTCTCAGCTTTTGCTGTGAATCCGATTGAAACATTGACAAATATCATGAGATCCCCCATGCAAATGGGAGTTTCCATATTTTGTATTAAATACACTCTGTAAATGCTCAGCTGATGCAGTGACTCATGTATAATCCACTCCAGCATGTCCCCAGTTGGGCAAAGATGATAGAATCATAGAATGGTTTGGGTTGGAAGGGACCTTGAAGATCACCTCGTTCCAACCCCTCTGCCCTGGGCAGGGACACCTCCCACCACACCAGGTTGCTCCAAGCCCCCTCCAACCTGGCCTTG
>JAOTQQ010000010.1:845347-934491 GCA_026546715.1 Gallinago undulata
TGCCTGAAGGAAGTGTTGGAAGAACTATTGCTTGGGCCCCCCCAGTTGCCCTAGAAGAGGGCTCTGAGCATCCCAAGGTTGCCATCAAACATGCAGCAGAAATAAAGAGATATTAATATAACAGAGCCTAGGAATTGGGAATAAGATTAAAGACAACACTTCCAGGCTTGGAAAAGAATAAAAATACAATTTAAAAAAAAACAAAAAACCCCAAGTTTTCTTGCCAGAAGAAAGCTGACAGACACCATCTTCTGAGGTTGTTAAAATAAGAGCCATCGTTATATCATGTCACTGGCCCGACAGGGGACTTTAATTTGGCCGCAACATTTAAATCCTCTTTTACTACTGGGGGGAAAAAGCCCCATTTGGCACCTGGTAATTACTTAGTGTCTCAGAGCCCGTTTCTTCTGGAGAGGGCAGGAGGGGTCAGTGGCTTCCCAGGGCAGAGGCGAGCAATCATTTTATATGGACTGGCAGGTTTTATAAGCCCTCGCAGGGCTCATGAGATCCGATGGGAACATCAGCCCGGCCTTCCCAGCCCTTAACCAGAGACCATCCCCGAGGGGCTGCTTTTGGGCCCCCGCTTCTTTGGGTTTGATTAAAACCTCCCAAAAGGCACTTAGTTTTAATCCACAGACACCCAAGAGGTGGAGCATTTCCAATGTTGCTCGATAATTTATTCCCAGGGTTAATCATCCTCCCTGTTAAAAATGAGTGCCTAATTCTGATCTGAATTTGTCTGGCACTAACATCCTGCAGCAGCAGTTTGCTTGACTTTCCCTGCTTAGTATTTTCTCTCTCTGAAGCAGCTTATATGTCGTTACAGCTCCCTTTTTATCTGGCTCCTCGAGTGATTTTCCTCCAGCACCTGCAATTTTGCCACACTCTTCTTTGTCCTCCCAAACTCCCATCATGGGACCGGGCAGAGATGCATCACACCTTGGGATGTATCTCAAAGCACCTAAATAATATGCCCAAACCCCAGGGCTTTTCTGCAGGATTATTTTTCCACTCCCAAATGGAAAAGTCCTTTCCAGTTCCCCGCTGCTCCTTGCCTTGAGCAGTTGGTTGGGGCTGATCTCCCTGGAATGGTTTGGGATGTTCAAAGCCCCGTTGCTGTCACCTCCCTCCCTCGCTCTTCTTCGCTTCCCGTGACATGGTGACGGACCCGGTGCATGAAGAGATTAGCCTGGTGTCGAGCCAGTGTCCGTGCCTCCGAGGAGCAGCGCTTTCCTTTTATCTCTGGGAAGCAGACGCCTTGGATGTGAGCCCTGCAGGGATTTATCGGGGTGCCCTGGATCTGCCTCTTCCTCTCGCACCGGCTCCTTTGCTCCCAGGGAGCACCAGACCCAGCAAGAGGGGAAAGGAGGGGTATTTAAGGGCATCTTTGCTCTGCAAAGTGCAATCCTCTGGCAATTCTGCAGTGAAATGTCTTGGAGACAGCACCAACCACATCATCTCTCCTGCTCACTACTTTGGAAATATTCAGTCATGCTTTGCCTTTTCCAAAAGGGAGAGAAGGAAAGGGATGCTTGGAAAAGCACTGGGGACTTGAAAATACAAATGGTCGCAGTGAGAACTTGGCCTGGGAGGCTTGCACAAGGCTGGTGAACCTTGGTATCATGATAAGGAGATGGTTAAGACCCCTAAAAGCTCACGGTGGTGTTTTGACTCATCCTTTGCCTTCCTGGCAACCTATCTTATAGGTATTGAATATATACCAATACCATACATAACCCACCTTTCCTGATGGACAAACCATCAGGTCATCTGCAGCATCCAATTTCTTACCCTGGGACATGAGACATATTTTTGGTGACCCCTCCTGGCTTTCTCCTGCTTTTTGGTATTCTCAGAGCCCACAAGCTCTGGGGATCTCCCCCCTCTCTTTGCTACCACATTGGGATGAAACAAGGAAGGATGGACCCTTTTTAGGGGCTTTGGCCATTTTTGCAACAGGAGCAGCTGGGATGTTTGGGAATGGCTCCAGGGGAGCCAGGTTATTCCCATTTTAAAGACAGGAAACCTGAGAAAGGCAGAGATTATGACAGTGCAAAGCTTGTATTTGTAGATGCTTGACTGCATCTTGAGCCCTGCTTTCCAGCAAGAACAGGCTGCTCGGAGCCCTCAGTAAATCAGGGCCCTCTAAATGCTCTCGGAGAAGCACTTAAAAATTGCTTGGTGCTTTTAAAGATTGTGTCCTGTGCTGTGTGTCTGCAACCACCTCGAAATGGTGCTGTGTTGCCCGACATCCCACACAGTGACAATCTCTTAACCTGACGTGGGAGCCCCGTCCTTCCCCAGGAGATCTTGATGCTCTTCACAAAGGAGAGGGGAACAATTAACTCCAGATTGCAAATGGGGAAACCGAGGCAGGATGTGCATTAGCCCTGAATTCACACCGCTTGGCCTCATTTCCCTCTGGGTTGGGCTGTGGTTGGAGATGCAGCCCAAGCAGAGGGTGTCTCCAGAGACTTGTAGGTGTTGAGCCATGACTCTGCTTGGCAAGGTGGTAACATGCCACTCATTTGGCTAATGCTGAGAAAGGACATGTATTTTTTGCCTGCTTTGGGGGTCTTTGGGGAAAAGAGGACTTTTTCCTGAAGTTTCCCATGAGCATCCCTCCTGCCCAGGGAGGACGGAGCAGGGCATGGTCCCCAGATGTTCATCCTGCGCTTGAATATCAATACCCACTTCCCATTTTTATTTCATTCCCTGCCTCTTCCTTCTCCATCTCCACACCAAGGAGAAGCTCCCACCCTCCTTGGCAGGGAAAGAAGAGGCTGAGGGTTTGGCAGGGTGCAACACAGGTACGGTATTTCACAGCCGGTTGCTTCCTAATGGGATTTTTTATTGAAAGTTGCTTTCCCGGATCCAGCTCTGATTAGCAGATGCAAATCCTGCCCTGAATGCTGATGGATCCGCTCTGCTCCCAGAGCAAAGCCGCCGGGACTCGGTGGAGGGTTTCTCAACAACAGGAGTTGAGCAATATCAGCACCCACTTGGCCACGTTGCCCCGCGCTCTGTTCACCCCTGCAGCTGATCCAGCCCATCAGTCCTGAAGAATTCCTGTTGAGAGGAGCAGGATGAGGCCCCGGGTGCTTGGGTGGAGGATGAGGGGCTGGCAGGTGGAATTAATGCCGGGAGAGCAGATGCACACTTAAACAAACCATCCGCTGGCAAGAAGAAAACAATGACTTAGTACTTTCTAATTACCATCCCAAAGTCAAGCAATTACTCCTTATTCACACGTGATTACTAAGAATAGCTTAAAATGAATAAACATTTTTTTTAAAAAAGCTACTTAGTAAATTTTCATTAGCCAACAAAGTGAGTAAGATATTTATACTCCGGCACAGCCCCCGTAAATAAAGACAAGACATTACTCAGTAAATGAGTGAATTAGTATTGTGCTTAATTGCTAGAAATTATTATCAGGTTATTACAATTACTATAAATTACCAGCAGGATCAACCCTTTTTATTATTTTTCCAAAAAAAAGAGAAATCGTATTGATATGCATTATGCAGTTATAAATAATTTGGAGGGCAAGGGGCTGCTCCTCGGTGGAATCAATCTGTGAGACGAGGAGAGGAGAAGAGAAACACTACATCACACAGGGCAGCTTGTGCTTTACTCCTGATGGCTGGGCACAGTGGCCAGTGGGCACTGGCTGTGGGGTTCCATCTGGGGCAGGGCTTGGGGGTTTTGGGGTGGGATTTGGCATGGATGAAAGGGATGGAAGTGCAAAACATCATGAAAGCATTGGCACCAAGGACTCAAGAACACGATTTCAGCCTTCTGCATCTCCCTTGCGTGCACTCTTCATCGCCCAAACACCCACAAGACCTGTGGGTATCACCTCCAGCTATACTGATCCTGGCCAACTTCTGGTCCCACAAGCTTGCACACTCCCGTGCTTTTCTCTAATTACCACCCTCATCATTTTACCGCACTTTTCATTACCTGTGGGTCTGGATCCCAAATTGAATTCTCTCTCTGTTACCTGCCCTTCAGCATTGTTTTTTGTAAGTTAGGTTTCCCCACAGCAAGGGAAAATGGGTTGGGATACAGGGGAGAACCACAGAATCAGAGTCAGATAGTGGCAGAGGTTGCAAGGGAGCGCTGAAGATCATCTAGTCCAACCTCCTGCTAAAGCAGGGTCACCCAGAGCAGGTTGGACAGGATCGCATCCAGGCGGGTTTGGAATATCTCCAGGGAAGGAGACCCCACACCCTCTCTGGGCAGCCTCTTCCAGGGCTCTGCCATCCTCAAGATAAAGAATTTTTTCCTCAAGCTGAGATGAAATTTCCCTTGTTCCAGTTTGTGCCTGTTGCCCATTGTCCTGTCACCGGGAACCACTGAGAAGAGTCTGGTCCCATCCTCTTGCCACCCACCCTTTAGCTCAGCATTGATGAGGTCCCCTCTCAGTCTCCTCTCCTCCAGCTGAACAGCCCCAGGTCCCTCAGCCTTTCCTCAGCAGAGAGATGCTCCAGTCCCTCACCATCTTCACAGCCTCCGCTGGACTCTCTCCAGCAGTTCCCTGTCCTTCTGGAACTGGGGAGTCCAGAACTGGACCCAGTGCTCTAGATGTGGCCTCCCCAGGGCAGAAGAGGAGGAGGATGACCTCCCTCCTCCCACAGCCACACTTTTTTGAATGCACCCCAGGAGACCATTGACCTCCTTGGCCACAAGGATATGTTGTTGGCTCATGTCAACTTGTTGTCCACCAGGACCCCCAGGTCCCTCTCTGCAGAGCTGCTTTCCAGCAAGTCAACCTCTAACCTGTACCAGTGGATGGGGTTACCCCTTCCCAGGTGCAACACTACGCTTGACCTTGCTGAACTTCATCAGGTTCCTGTCCACCCAACTCTCCAGCCTGTTCAGGTCTCACTGAATGGTGGCACAGCCTTCTGGTGTGTTAGCCACTCGTCCCAGTCTTGTATCATCAGCACTCTCTCCCCTCATCCAGGTCATTGATGTTGAACAAGTCTGGACCCAATACTGACTCCTGGGGACCACTGCTAACTACAGACCTCCAACTGGGCTCTGCACCACTGATCACAACCCTCTGAGCTCTGCTATTCAGCCAGTTCTCCACCGACCTCACCATCCACTCATCTAATCCATACTTCCATGGCAAAAGCCACTGTTGGAGGCTTGGAGGCTTTCCAGGGTGGTTGCGCTTCTGGTGTTAGTTCATCTTCTGCTGCTCTGAGGTCTAGGAAGATGGACGCAGGCTGGGGAAGGTGTTGCAGGAGCTCTGGAGCTGCCTGCAGACAACCTGAGACCCAAAGATGGGCCTGTGCACCTAAAACCTGTCTGCTTCTTCCAGCTAGATCAGTTGGTCTAATAAAAGATTTTATCTGTCCCTATAAAGTCTCTCCTCTCCCAGCCTTAGACCCAGCACAGCCATGGCTTTCCCAGAGCAGATGTGTCTGGCTATTTCACTTTGGGCAATGCTTCTACAAAATTGAGTGCTATAAATCCTTCTTGTTTCCCCTTGTGTGAAATGGGGGATAATGAGCAGGATGTGTGAAGTTTTGATCAGCTGCTGCTGGTGCACCACACCAGTGTTTTCAGATGAAAAGCAATGAGGGGAAAAAAAAAAAAGTGGTTATTAGAGCAGAAGCACATTAGAAAGAAAAGTCTGAATTTCCATTATGCCCCTGGAGCTCAACGTTGCTGCAAGCCATGGTATTTCCATCGTTGCTCTGCTTATTATTATATGTTTTGGTTTCAGATACCCCACCTACCAGCAGCTCAGATCCCTGGGTGGAGATGGGGGTCACTCGCCCGATGACACTAATTTGGGTCTCGGGGACATCTCACTCTCAGCTCCCCTTCACTCGGGAAAAGACACTTTTGCATCGGGCCAGAGACACCCTGTAGGTATTTATAGGTTTATAGTAATAAGGAAAAGGGAGAGTGATGCTGCAAAGGTTGTGTGTGTGTGAGAATATAGACCCACATTTTTAGCCTTTCGGGCTCATGTGTGCACTCAGATGTGCAGATCGTTTGCAAACATCTGCAGATGGGTTGTGTCATGGAGATGGCTCCTGCCCCCTCGAAGGCTGGGCATGGGGCTGGCAAAGTCTTCAGAAATCAGGCATAAGCAGCCAAAGTTGACAGTCTGCTCTTGAAAATAAGGAAGACTTAAAAGCAAAAAGAAATGCAGAAATACCCAGTGATTGCGCTTCAGCCCTTTGCAAGCGTGGTGGCCTTGTGTAACCTCAATGCCAACTTTGCACCCTCATCCTTGCCACCGTGTGATGGAGAAAGTTATTGCCATTACAGAAAGGGATCTATGCCTCCTCTTTCATGTGATGCTGCCTCCTTTTTCCTCCCTGCCCTCGTCCTTCACCTTTCTGTAAAAACACAGGCCGGGGTCTGGCACCTTCAGTCACACAAATGTGCAAGAACTGCTGTTAAATGGAAATAGTACGAGCTCTCTGCCTTCTTGGATCCCAGCATCGGGTGTAGACTCGATCCCAACGAACCCAAAATGAGCTGAAAGGCTGCAGAGCTGGGCAATGACCAGGAGGAGCAGACAAGAAGGGAAAATAAAGATGTTGCAGGTGAGAAAGGGGAGGAAAGGGATTTGAAGAGGCTTACATTCATGCTGCCCCATTGCTGAATGCTTCCCTGTACTGACTCTGCCTGGTTGGAAGGGCAGCTGGTGGCTTGGCAGGGAAAATACTATCTGGGCTGTAGATCCTGTCCCCACCGACACCGTTGCATCCATGTGGTCGACTTGGCCTACAGAGGGGTTATAAATGCATCCCTGGGAGGAGGCAGGGCTGAGGAGGAGAGGAAGATGGCTAGGGCGCAGGAGCAAGCTCTCTCCCCCAATTCCTAAACATGAGTCAGCAGGATCCCTGTTTTCAAAGCTGGCTGCTCTCAAAAAGGCATTTGCATTTCAGAGAGATCCTGCTTTGCTCTCCCACTGACAGTGTTTAGCTTTTGTTTAAAATCAGGGCTCCTCCACAGCGCTGCAAAAGGGGCCGAGTGGAGGAGACAAGAGGCAGGAGCCTCTGGGTTTGATCATCTCTTCCTTTGTCTCTGCCATTCGAGTCCCTTGCCAAGAGGAGCCACTTTCAAATTCCAAGGCTCATCGAAAAAACAAAAGGCTAAGCAGGGGGATGAGGCTGGGACATGCACTTCAGCGAGTTCAAAGGCAAAGGTGTATTTGGGAGAACTCATCCATCCAGGGTTAGACACCTCCATCAGCTTGGGGTTGGGGTTAATCATCCCAAATGGCTCATCGTGGTCTCGTCTGCTGGAGGAGACCTCAAGCAGAGAGGACCTGTGGAGAAGTGCCTTATAAACCCTTTTTGAGGGTTGTGCTTTTGAGTCGGAGCATCTTAAAGGAGGCTGCTTTGCAGCTTTGTGCTAAAATCCATTGCCTTTCTTCTATGCTTTGCTGTGCACCCCTTGCCTTGCACCCCCAAACTCCCATGGTCCCCGACATGGCTGTGGCCATGGCAGTGGCTGCATAACATCCCCGTTCATATTGTACATCTTGCATTTCTATTTCCTCTTCATGAGCATTTACCTTGGCCAACAGAAAGCTCCTGGTGCTACCATCAACTTATTTTTTTCTTCTACAGCACCCCAGCTCCATTGGCTTCATTCCCACCCCACCGACCCCGGGAACGCAGAGCTCCTCCTGGATGCACCCAGCTGTTTTTTTTACATTTGCAGCCAACAAATTTCAGCCTCCTGAGTCTCTTTGAAAATATTGCTCTGGCGTGTCCAGCTTGGTGCTGGTGGTCTCCCGAAATGTCATGTGCTTCGTGCTTGGAGAATCACACGCTGATGCTCTGATGCAGCTGGACCTCATGGTCACAGCGGAGGGGACACGATGACACAGGGATGTCCCTACCATATCTCCTTTAAGCCACCATCTCCAATAAGAAAGCCTTGTTTTTCCCACAGAAATAAAATAAAATAAAATAAAATAAAATAAAATAAAATAAAATAAAATAAAATAAAATAAAATGAAATAAAATAAAATAAATTCATGAAGAATAAAGTTTGAGGTTTCTATTTGGGCTATTGCAGCCAAGTAATGATTGATACAGGAACTGGGGAAAATGTGGGGAGTTTTGGGATCTTGGGAATCTAAATAAACCTCTGTAGGAAATAATGTCAGTGTAAGAGAAGCGGCAAAGCCATTGCCCTGCACTGGGTCACGGGCATGGTGTTGTCTTGCTCAAGTCAGCAGGTTTTTGCCTTTTCTTTTCCTTTCCTAAAGGTCACCAAACAGCAAGTCATAATATATTTTCATGAACATAAGATTTAAGGCTGCAGGGAGCTTCCAAATCAGAGCAGTCTGAGGACACCACGTAGCACCGGGATGGGGTTTGCTCTTCCAGAGATGTCCATGTCTGGGATTTTTTTTAATATACTGAGAGCTGAGGATGGGAACTTCAAGAGAGATCCCACACAGAAGTTTCTCAAGTAGGTTTGGTTCTCAGAAAATGCCCTGTATACATTCTGGAAAGCAAACCAGCCTGAAAAATAGCAGTTTAAGCTTGTTTGCAACTTTTCACCGTGCTAAATTAACAACTTCTGAATTGAATGTTTGTGTTTTACTTGATTTCATATTTCTTTTCAAATAAAAGCTCAGTTCTCTAACGTCTTCTTCCCCTACACCGTTGTTTCTTAAAGAATAAGCATAACAAAATAGAAATATAAGAGAAAAGATTCCCCCCACCACCTTGAAGGAAATATATAAACCACTAAAATTTATTTTTTCCCTAGGACATGGTTGCAAAATGTCACTCGGACAGCGAGTTGCTTTTTTTTCCCTCTCTCCTTATCCCAATTTCAGCCAAACAATTCCCAGCCCTTCATTTTCAGTTGACCACGACCTGAAGTTGCTCCTGGCATTAGCATTCACCGCAAAACCAGCCCTGAAATCAAACACTGCTGCTCTGCTCCCGTATCTTTTTCCCCTCTCTGCATTCATCGCCTTGCTGTAAATCAATCCTATCAGCTCCCCAGTAAATAGAATTGCTTCAAAACATTCAAATGACCCTACACACACTTTTTTCCTTTTTTTTTTTATTTTTTGAAAAAGAAGAAAAATCAGAATCAATAAGGGAATGAATAAGTAAATACAAAAAAAAATGTATGTAGTTTGGGGATTTTTTTTCACGCTTGCTGGCTTTCTCCTAATCCAGGTGTTGGGTAGCTTAACAGATTCCTCCCATTTTACTGACCCACAGATAGAATTTGCTGGGGTTTTGCTTCCAGTGGAAGGAAATAGAGGGTGGAAATAGGAGCGGGTGGGACGTGTGACCCAAAAGGGACGGCAGGGCTCACTGTATCTTCTCAGCTCCCCAGGAGTTTGGGTCAAAATATTCACTTGAAAATCTGCATGTATATTTGCAAGTCTCAAATCCCACAGCATCTCCCAGCTCAGCTCACGTCACCCTGGGGCTGGCATTGTTGTCACTTCTTGGTGAGACAAAGCCTCAAACCCATCCTGGGGTCTTTGGCTCAGCCCAGCCTTGCTGGGGAAGATGCTGAAGCTCAAGGACCCCTTGAAGTGGGCTCTGTGGAGCCTCTTTTCTAAAGGATCTCTCAGCCCCCTGATGTCCCCCCCAGGGTGTCCCCATCCCCTTTGCACACAGCAAGGCACTGCGGTTTTGGCACCAGCGGTGCAAGGCCTGGGATTCCAGGTGACTGTGGGAGAAGCATCACGGCATGAGAAGGACTCAGGAAATAAATAGATTACAAAAAAAGTCTGAAGCCTTACAGGTGAGTACTACTAATAACAATATATTATGGCAACAGGAAAGGCTCGGTGTATTTATAGACCCAACTAACCCTCGGATCCAGGTGCCACATTTTGACTCCGCACCACCTTCTCCGCTGGATTTTGTTCCTGCCTGAGGATTATTTTGGAAAGAGTTATTATTATCCCTGATTTATCGCTCTGCACTAGGGGGAACTCTTACTTTCCGCCGAGACAATTACCGAACCCTCACGGAGAGCCACTTCAAGGAACGGCAGCCTCTGCTCCGCCACTGATTGCAGACAGACGGGGTGATGTTGCTTTACCAAGAGGACGGCTGATTAGGTATCAAGCTTCATCTCCCTATTACCTGCAGTTGGTATTTTCGTCTGTATTAAACGGGCAGTTTAAAGCCACTTAATTATTAAAACAGTAGCTTGTGATTTGTTTTGGTGATTTCTTTTTTTTTTTTTTTTTTCCCTCTCTGGGAAGAAGTTTTAACTTTCTTTTTTCCTTCTGTTTGCTGTTATAAAAAGCAGACATGCATGCACACATGCGTGTGTGTCTTGCAGCTCCTCTCTGCTTTGTTCTCCTCCAGCTCACTCTGTATCCTTTACATCACTCACCTCCACCTCCTACCCCACCTTCCCAGGCTGATACAGGCCTATTGAGAATATAATCAGAATAAAGTCAATTAAGGACAGGATTAGACTGAGAGGAGGTTAATAGGACTGTGGCAACAAGACATTTATTCACAAGTCTTTTCCTTCCACCCTTCGCTGTCCGAGCCTATTTTCCCAAGGCCCATCAGAAATGAGCTGCATGCTAATGTCTCGTGCAGCACGCTGCGATCTGTGCAAGGAAAGCCTCGCTGAAAATTTAGAAAAATACACCAGGAAAGGGGTATCTGGACCTCGTGCACCCCTTGTGCCAAAATTGCCCCAGCTCTCCTACGTGTTAGATGGTAACCTCTGGGAAATAAGGGTTTCTGCTCTGTGAAAACAAGAGTTGCAGCTCTTTACTCTTTATTTTGCATTGCCTTTTGCCTTTCCTCTCTGAAGGGGTTTCAGAAGAAGCAATAAAATCATCATTTTGAGGTCCACGTGGCAAACCTTCCAGGATGAACAGCAGCCACCCTATTTTTGGGTGGTGGATGGCATTGCACTGGGAGCATGGTTGCACCCTGAACGAGTGGGGCTGGAAATTTAAACTCCCTGCTGCAAGCTAAGCGTAGGGTTTTATGTCTGAGTGATTTTGCCATGTGGTTGCTTGGAGACAACTGTTCGATGGCCAAAAGCGCTCTCACAAACTTTGCATCCCCACCACACTTGCACCATGAGGACCTCTACTCCACGAGTGGCTTCTCCAAGCTCTTCCATCTCCTCCGGGGCAGCCAAGCAGGACATCTTCACGGCTGCTGAAAGCACATGGTGTTTCATCTCCCTGGAAGAGGACTGAAACTCCATCAAAACAACAAGGAGTATTAGGAGGTCGAGAGCAGCTGAGGGTTTGCAGAGTTATTGTTGAAGTTGTTTGCATGGATAACAAGCCCACCTGAAAGTATGAATAAACCCTGATTTATACAAAAGCTTGAGAGTAGCTGGAGGTGGAGTGGAAGGGGGTGTCTACACAAATTCCAGTCTCTTTTTATTGTTCCTACTGTGATTTTCCCTGCTTGCTGTGGTGAGAATTGAATTGAGAATCAAGGGGCTACCTCCTCCAGCTGGGTACATCTGTAAATCTCATGGGGGACTGGCTGCTCTTTTTTGGCTGGCTGAGTGCCAACATGATGCCAACATGATGGGCATGGTACAAGCCACGTACCCATGGTACATGGATGGTGCTAAAATCCCTAAGACTGCAAATAAGCAGTATAGCCAATGCAGAGCCTGGGAGGTGTCCTGATGCTACCAGGAAATATCTAATTTTGGGGGGAGAGGGGTGTTTGGACCATGATACTCTTAGCAGTCCTGAACAATTTCAGATTATCTGGCTTCTGCTTTTGGCATCTCTATTTAATCATCCATATATATATTTGTATATATATATATATTTATATATATAGGGGGGTGATCCTTGGGCTATTGATACATATTCCCCTCGGAGTTTGTTGGAGGGACCAGATTGACCTTAGGTATCACCAACAATGGCAGAAAAATTGGAGCATGTACATATAAAACTATTCTGAATAAAGAAATCCTATAAATACTCCAAAGTCAGTATGCCTCCTGCCACAATTGTAGCTACACACACTGGAATGGAACATTCCCCCCTGGCTTTGTCTTTGCTTCCATCCCATCTATAATCTGGATTTCCGGAAAATCCTTTGGAAACGAGTTCCACAGTGGAACCAACTCTTTGCTTTAAACCTGCCTCTTGTTAATTTTATCCAGTGCCACTTCGATCTCAAGTCGCTCGCAGAAATGAGGATTTCCGTTTCGCCCTCTCTGCACCATCCAGTTTGTAAACCTCCATCTAATCCTCCTTTGGCCGCCTCTTTTCCAAGGTAAGGAATCCAAGTTATTTAATCCCCTTGGCTATGAAAGCTTTTGTACCTTTTCTAGTTGTACCCATGAGGAATGGATTTCATTAAGCAATAAAAGCTCATTTGTCTGGTTGAGCTTAATTTGCTTTTTGAGACGTGGGAAGGCGAGTACTCAGGTGGGGTGAGACCCACAATAACTCCTCCTTAGTTGCCCTGAATCCCCTCATTTTATACAAAAAAAACCCTGTAATACAGGGTTGACATCCTATGCACTAGGGTCAGCAAATTCCCAAGATTTGATGATGCCACATGTTTTTTGGGTAGACTTTTTTGCAGGTTGACCAAAATGGGAAGAAACACCTGAAGCCATCCCTGGGTCTGGAGATGATCCTGGGTGTGGGGATGTTAAATGAACCCAGAAAAGCTTGGTTGGAAGGAGGTAAGAGTTAAAGAAATCATGCCGGGAGGTGCAGAGGCTGGGGGATCTGCTCTACAAACACACACATTATTTTCGGTGCTGGGGTTGAGGAGCATTTCATCTCGTTTCTGTGCTCATGTTCATGGTTGGGAGAAAGATGCCCACGGAGAGCAAACACTGCAAAAACCCACAGCCACTTTTCTGAAAGCTTTTGAAGACTTATTTTTTGGAAAAAAATAATCCCATTATTTTCACATTTCTTTCATCCTTTCGTGTAGGTGTCCTCAAAATGACCTCAAAATGATGATGACCTTTGCTGGGTTTCAGAGGACAGACTCCTACCACTTCTGTGCTGGAAAAAAAGAGCAACAAAATCCATCCAATTTCACTTCCAAACTTCACAAAGTCTCAATTCGTTTGTCCCCATCGTCTTCCCAGGAGCTGACTAATCCTCCGGCAGCCAAGAGCTCGCTGCCGGCTTCACCTCTCGGGGGAGAGACTCACCCTCTCCCAGACCTTTTGTGAGAAGTGGCACCGTTATCCAATTTCCTCCTAATTGCACTAACAAGGATGAATTAGGACTTTCATCAACAGGGGCGAGCGATCGGTTTGGAGTCAGCCATGGGCGACGGAGCCAGAGATTAAACAAAACTATCATGTTAATGTCTAATAATACAACAGCAAGTGGAAATTAAGCACAAGACAAATATGCTGTGCCGGCGACATTGGAGAGTTTGTTCTTTAAACACAACGTTATTTTAAAGGCAATGCTATTATTAGGGCCATCTAACTTAATTTCGTAGGCATAATAGAAAAGTAAATGTGCCGCAGTTGCACTTTATGTGCAATTTCGAAAACAAACCCAAACTGGGGGAGAACGCTGCGTGTTACTGAAATAGCCACTCCAGCTAAATTCCTCTCTGATACAACGTTAATTATCTCCAGCAGGGAATGGACAATTTCATTTGGAGCCGCGGCGGTCGGCTGGATGCTCCCTGTGATGGGAGCGAACCCCACGAAGAAATGGGAGAACCTCTTCGAGGTGTCCCTCCCCATCACACTCCAAAATCCAGAAGGCTATGTTAACCCCTGGTTTGCCATTGCCTTGCGATGAGGTGAGTGGATTTGTTCCCTGAGACGGACCCATGTTTATCATCTGGATGCTCATTAAAAGGCATCACTGAACAATTTTCCTACAGCAGCAGCTTTATTGGGTGGGTCTGGCCTTTTTTCCTGCTTTGTCCAGTGGGAAAATATTTCCATCTGAGGCCGTGGGTTTTCTCCCCTCGGAAATCACTGGGCAAAGCTTTCCTTGAGTGTGTCAGTGTAAGCAGTGGGAGGCAGCGCTGATAACTCCCTCTTTGCTTCTGCAATGCGATCTCGGGATTGATCCGAGTGTAAAGCAATACAATCCAATTCCCCTGCATGCATTTTGCTTTTTCCAGCAGTGATATCATTTTTTTCCTTTTATTAAGTTGCATAAAAACTGTGTCTTAGTGCTTGAACGTCTCATCCTGCACTTAAGGGAATGTTTTAGACGAGCAACAACATTGAAAGCCCTCTTTCTTTATTAATATCCATCTCTTCTCTGGGACATTACCCCTGTTTTATGATGAACAGGGAAGCAGAGTGGGTTGCAATGGTCAAGCAGCAGTCCTCAGATCTCATGCTTTTTGGGTTATCTCCTTTTTGCCATGTGTCACCTCCCCTGGCCCCCAAGGACAGGATCACAGTGGTGTAAATGTGGCCTCAGGGTGGGCTTTTGGCTGGTGATGCTCAAGAAGGGGCTCATTTGTGCCTCCATGAGCATCAGGAGAGCAGGGCATAGAGCTGTGGCTCATGAGTGATTCTGAAAAATCACACCAGGAGCCATCTCCTCCCTCGCCCCTTCCTTTGCCAGCTCATGAGGGTCTCACAAAGCCTAAAATAGTAAAAGAGAAAGATTGCAAAGCGCTTCCCGTCCCATCCTTTATGTCTCATCGACGCTGAAATGCTTTCTCCCCCGGCCGGTGCATTCAGCGCATATTAAACGCAATATGAAATTCCTTCTCAGAAAACCCCAGAGATGGCTCTATCGACTGTCCTTTAAATAGAATTAAAATTGACCCAAGACAGATCTGCAAGGCTATTGAATTACACCGTCCACCACCGAGCTCAAGCTGGCCTTGCAGGAAGAAATAAAGCAGCCCAGAGCAGAAATGAGGTGGACATGATGACATTAGGATGGAAACCTCTCGAGGTGGACTCGCAAAAATATGTGGTGTGAACTAGGCAGGGAGTTAAAAAAAAAGAGCTCCTGCAGTGTGGATTGCGTGAGTTTTTGGGTGCCACTGGTGAAGGGCAAGAAGAAGGTGCAGGATGACAGTGATGACATGAAGAAACACGGTCATCCCCTTGTTCTGCCTCCCCAGCATCATGCTTTGAGCTCCACACTAAACTAATTAATGTGGCATGGAGAGAATAAAAAAAAAAAAATCCCCAGGAGCTAATCTGCAGTGGTTTTCAGAGACCTGTTCCCCGCCTTGGCCTGGCTGTGGAGGATGGGAAACGCACGGGATTGCTTAGTGATGCTTTTCAACTTTTGACTGGCATATATGCATATTGTGCCTGTGCATCCAGCTGCCTATCTATAGGCATCTAATGGGCTCCGGTGGGAGCCCAGCCCATGGCCCTCAAATCAGCAAACCTGGAAACTCATCAGCACTTCAGGCATCAGTGGCATTTTAAAGAGACCTTTATCATGAGTGGAATTAACAGGATACATCCCTCTGGAACCTGTTAGCTATTTTATTCAGACCCCCACGGACAAAAAAAAAATATATATAAATAATATGCATCTATTTTGTTTGAAAAAAAAATTTGTCTTTAGGGCATTTGTACTATTCAAGGCTGCGTGATGCCAGGGGACAATGGTAGGCATTTTATTAACTTCGCTTGCTGGTTGAGGCTGAAGATATATAGGTCGCTTGGCAGGGTGAAAATGAATCACTGTAAGCATGGATGGCAGGGTATCCCTGCCTTGGAAAGCAACAGTGGGTCTGCAAGAAGGTCCTGGTGATCCAGCTGGTTTGGGACTGGATGCGCTGGAAGGGTAGCACAATGGGAGCACTGGGCTACGTGTAAGACACCACATGTTGGTAACCTGGCTGGAATGTTTTCTTATCCTTCTCTCTGTGGTGCAAACGTTTACACATGATATTATCTCCTTGGTCTCCAAATGGGGGAAAGTGATGGTATGGCTTGAGATTTATACCTGTGTGTGAGCCCAGCCCCAGCCATGGCTATTATTAGCTGACAGATTTTAAAGAAAAACTATATAAATCTCCCCTTGTGCCATAAATACATTTCTGCCTTGGGAGACCACGAAGAAGCTCATTATACCACATCCTGAGAGAGAGGCATGTGTCATCAGCAGTGACAAGCCGTGCATCCTCAAGTTACCTTGCTGGCCAGGCCAGGGGAGCATTTGCTAAAGTTAAAGGGAGTGTGATGTTTGCTCAGGGCAGAGGAAGAGAAGATGCTCTATTTCAGCAAGGCAAGAGCCCAGGAAACAGGATTCCTAGGTTTCATTCCCCCTGCCTGACTCTAGCAGGGAAATAGAAACTATACATTAGGGGGGAAAAAGTGTGGGAGGTTGGATTTGATGGCTGCTGCAAGTTGTTTTGTTAGGTGTCATTTTTTTGGGGTCATTTTTTCGGGGTCATTTTTTCGCAGGTCAGTTTGTTCCCAGGTGAGTGCAATGTTCATACCAAAAAAAAAAAAAAAAAAAGAAGAAAAAGAAAAAGAGGGGGAGGTTTGTGTCTGAATGTGGGTCCAGTGCACTGTCTGATGATGCTCCATGAACCTGGGACAGAAGCCAACCCTGAGGAATTTCCTACATCTCTGGTGCAATTACCTCTTATTTTTTTCTTAGGGATGAAAAGGAGTTATTCAGCTCAATAATTCCGGCTAGACCACTGTGCCTGATACGGGTCTTCAAATTCAAACTGACCCCAAACCTCTGCAACATTTTCCAGCATTGTTTTTCCACTCCCAAAGGCTTTAAAACCTTCCCTTCCCCTATAGGTACGAGGTGCAGCTATAGATCTCTATTAGCATGCAACGAGGAGCAGCAATCTCTGTAGTACAAACCAGTTCTCCAGATTGAGAACTTGCCAAGTGTTGGATAAGCTGTAATAAAGTCTCTTGTTGTAAGAGCACCCCGCTGACACAGGCTCTGATCTGAAAGGAGTGGGAGCAGAATTAAATTCCCTCGGCTGAAGCCTGTCCATTATTCTCGGGCATTGGATTGCAGGGGCCGAAAAAAAAAAGCCGCTCTGGAAGCAATAAAGCGCTCGCAACGGAGAGCCCTGAGGTGTTGTGTGTGTTTGGTGTTGGGAAAAATCACAGAAGGCAGCTTCAAAATCACAGCGGGTGAGGCTACCCAGGGCCTGCAAGAGGATTTTTTCTGGAGGGGAAAGGCACAATCCTGGGAAAAGGGACGGGAGCTGAAGAGCAGGGAGGGAGCGCTGAGCTCGGCTGCATGCTGCCTAAAGTCCGCCCGATGCAGAAATATTTCAGGCAGCATCAGTCCCGCGGTGCCTGGCTTCAGGCAAGTCACTTCAGGCCATGTTTTTAATATAGTTCGAAGCCAAAAGGCTCAGGCAGGTGCCTCGTGGGGTTTGCAATAAGTCCTAAGCCCTGCGAGTCCTTGAAATGCTGCAAAGTGGGTGAGGAACAAGCTGAAGTTGAGCCAGCAGAGCATCATGGACCTGGTGCACACAGAGCATGGCATCCCCAGGGGAGGACCAAACCAGGCTTGCTCCAAAATACCCCAGAGTTGCTACCCTTTCGTACCAAAAAGCCTAAAAAGATGCTTTTCAGCCTGAAAAGCACGACATTTCATCCTCCAAATCTTGTCCTTCTGCCTATCAGCCCCATCTCCCACCCTCGCTGCCAAGGGAAGAGCCTTCCTTCTCCGGCGCCGGCCGAATGGCTTTATTAAGATGCATCTTGTATCGATGCCCTTTCCTCTTCCTCCCCTGCCATTCCCCTGATCTTTGTGTCAGCTGCAAACTTTATCAGGGGTGACGTGATGTTTTCTTCCAGGTCATTGATAAAAATGTCAAATAACAGCAATCTGGCCCTCGCAGGCAGCGGGGAGCAGAAGACCCTGTTGATTCCCACTTCCAGAGGTGCCTTTTGAAACTTGTCAACCAGCCAGTTTTTAATCCATCTCATTTCTGCCACGGTGATTTCCTCCCCTCCCAGTTTCTTAATCAAGATGTCACGCAGGACCCAACCTTGGAGGAGCCCGAGTACATTACGCTGACAGCGTCACCTTTATCAGCCCAAATTTATAACCTCATCAAATATGATATCAACTTAGTTGGGCAAGATTTATTTTCCATAAATCCCTGTTGATTGGCATTCTTTTTGTTATTCCCTTTAATTCCTTATTAAACAAGTCCCGTACCAGACATCCCATTATTTTGCCCAAAAATCAATGTCAAGTCGACAGGGCTGTAATTACACAGGTCGTCTCGTTTATCCTTCTTACATATTGGCACGACGTTGGTTTTCTTTCAGCTTTCTGGATCTCTCCCAGGGCTCAAGGGTTTATTGGAGATCAGTATCACAGGCTGACCTATATCTGACTGGGTGGCACAGGCAGGGACTGGATTGTTATGCATCCCATATGGAGATCTTACTATTAATCAAAATTCAAAGATATTTCAACTCTACCCTTCTGGGGTTTGAACCAACTTCATACAAGCGGTGGGGAAAATGGGCAGAAAACAGCTAAAACCAAAAAATATGTTCATCACAAATGCACGAAGACCCAAAAATACATCGGTGCTGTGAAATCCCGAGGGTTTTGACATAAAGTTGTCTATGTGTATATGGATGTGGGTAGCGAGGACTTTCCATAAACGTTTTTATTTTCACTGCAACCCTGGATTTCTGGCCCAGGAGTATTTAGCTCTTGCCTGGGTGAGCACTTGCTACTTACGCTGACGGGGCTCGCAATCTCTATTTCTCATTTGGGTTATAGACACTTTCTAACATCCACTGCCTTTGAACCTATAAATTAAAACTTCCACGTTACCCAGTCATCGCTTCCAGTTCAGCAGAGGACAGAATATCTATCCGGGCATGTTTTTTCTTGCTGCTACCTCAGGTGAAAGCTGTGCTATCAGCTCAACACCTAAAGCTGTTTGGACAGGAGCCTCAAAGGCAAAGGAAGGCATTTTTCATCAAAGCCCCTAGATTTCTTGGCCAATTTTAAGCGGATGATGGCTCAACCAGGGCATCTTGTTTCGGCCCCACTCCTTTGCCCTGTGGATTTTCAAAGGAACCTCTGGCTCTGATCTGCACGTAGAGCATCCCCTGCCCTTTCAGAGCAGCTCCTTCCGCTGCTCTCAGCAACGAAAGCGGCTCAGCCCGTGCAGAGATGAGTGATACAGGGAAAGGGAGAGGTATGAAAAGCTTAGGAAAAAAAAATTCTGGGGAGCAAAGATTGAATCTGAGCTGATGTCATGCACGTGGGACTGCAAAATAATTAGGAAGGAGGATCATATTTATATATTTTTCTGTTATTATGGTGGGTTTCCCCCAGAGTACCATTGCACCTGCCTAATGCTGGGAGATTTTTTCCTCTTTTTTTTTTTTTTTTTTGTGTGTGTGTGTGCTGATGTTAGGATTTACCTCTTTTCTCCACCTGAAATTCAGCTTTCCCCATTCTGTTAGCCCAGGATGTAGGAGCGATTTTTACTTGGGGTTGGAGGGAAACTGAGTCAAGGGAGAGTGAGCCAAGGTGAGTACAGCAGAGAGGGAGCACATTTTGTCCACATCACAACCTATTGCTGCTCCCCTGGGGCTGAGCAACTTGCTGTTCAGAGTTACTTCTCTTCCCAAACCTGCCAAAAATTGCTGCAAACCTCCAAGACTGATGAGATTTGCATCTCTATGGGTTCTTGGGGAAGATACTGAATTTTGAGCTGATGGTGGCCAAGGCCAATGTCCTTTCCCGCCACCAAACCAGCACGAATCATACTTGGTTCCTCACCCATCTCTCACAGCCTCAGGAAAGCTGTGGTTGAAGTTGGCCAGGTATAAAAAGGCTCCCTGGTGTCACCAGCCTTGCAGGACAAGGATTTTCCCAATCCCCCCGCCTCGTTTAAGGAGTTTCATGTCTGCGAGCATCACGCTGGGTGCTTGTCTCTCTGGCTCCAGGCCTCCCTGAGGATATGACAAGCCAGAACACATTGGAGAAGGAGTTCAAAATTATCTGTCGCCAACATCCACTTAATCCATCGTGAGGAGAAGCGAAAAGCTCTCCAGGCCTGCAGGAGCTCTGAACGAGCTGCCGTTTCTTATGCTGAGCCCGCGTTCCCAGTTGTCAGTTTGATTTCTCAATGCTTTACAATCTCTGGTATTCTCGGTGAGGATACGGCATCACGTCCATCACCTGTTATCACCAGGTCCCCGTGTCTCCCTTTCTTCTCTCTCAGCCTCTTTGCAATCTTGAACCAATGAAAAAAAGAAGGGGGGGGGAAAGGGGGGGGCGCAGAAAAAGGAAAAGAAGAAGCAGCAGCAGCGGCTTTTCAGTTCCTTATCCGTTGCAGCCTGGATTACATCCAGGCCTCTTGCTATGATCCTTCAAGTTCCAGCTAAACATGGCCTGCATCTCCTGATAACATTAAATCTGCATCTCTGTTGGGTTTATCAGCTCTTCTGGGGACAAGCAAGGCCGGTGCGTGAGGAGGGAGCAGTATTGCAACAGGTTATGGTGTGCGGGGAGACGGCGTGGAGGAGCTCAGCCACCCTCCTGGGGCTGATTTGCTCCCAGTTGAGTCCAGTTATGGGGTGAGACTAAAGGAAGCAGGACCACCACAGGATACCCGCGCACCAGGTTGAGTTACCCAGAAGACAATGAATTTACAGGGCCGATGAAGCCCCGAGTCTGCGAGTCTGACCTATCTATTGAGGGTAGGTCAATATTTCTAGGCATAAAGAATTTGGCTCCCCTGTCCCATTACTCAGGGTGCAATTAAGAAACCAGCATCCCATCGTGGCACAGCAGCCACTGGTAAGTGGGGAGTGTTGGCGCACTGAAACTAGACTCCAAATTAATGCAAGAAGTTAATGAAGAGAAAGACAGTCTTACTTTGGATTCATTACGGTCAGCAATGATGTCCAATTAACAGAAATCCTTTGCATATCCCCAGCAGTGATTTAAAAATAGCAGATGTAGGCTTCAAGTCCTGGGCTCCAAAGGAAAGGAAGTGGGGTTTTAACTCTTTCAGTGCACTTTCTGTGTCTTGAGAGCAAGGGAGGTCTTGAAATCAGCTGCTATGAGTGCCAACGAAGAGCATCCCCAGACATGTTGGCAAACCCTGAGATGGTCACCATTGGGACTGTTGTCTGTTGCATCTGTTGGCCATCAGGGCTGTTGGCCATTGGATCTGTTGGCCACCAGAGCTGTTGAGAGTTGGGGCTCTTCGCCATGGAAACTGTTGGCGTAGGCTGTTGGCCATAGATACTTTTCCCCTGACCTGGTCTCTACAGGACCAGTGTAACTGTGGCTAAACCCCACTGGGGTTCAGAGTCCTGTCTGAGCCTCACAACTGATGTAAGGAAAGGCTGCGTTTCCCCTTTATTATTCCATGAAATCACCGTGGAGATGTGGGGGGATTAAGACACCTCGGCCTTACACAGATGATTTCTGAGGCACATCTGAATTGAGCATTCACAAGACTTATGGCTTGTTTTGGTCATAACCCCAGTGCAGCCGGTCTTGTGTACGGATGTTATTGATACAGCCAGTAATTACATTTTCACATAGGCATTTTTTTCTGTGTGTCTGCGCTGTGTTTATTACAGACCTTCAATTATTCATTTTTTCCTCTCTCTTGTTGTTCCTTCTTCTTCTTTGCCTACTTTTTTTCCCTCCTTAATTTATTTTTCATCTGTCCTTTTTCTCCACCTACGTTTCCAGACCATCTTTGGAAGAAGACCCCGCAGACCAGAACTTGTCTCTATCCCTGGAGGACTTCAGCTGGAAGTGAGATATCTCCTCTCCATTCAATTTTCTCCCCACCCTTTGCCCCAGCTGATTTTTCTGCACCACTGAGCTCCTGCCACAAACCTCCCCGGTGCCTTTTCTGTTACAGAATGAGAAATAAAAATGTGATGCCGTTGTTGCTGCTCATCTGTCTGCTGTGCCTAGGTGAATAATGCAAGGAAACATGTATGTATTTATACAGCAAATGGGAAAATACATTTCTTAAGATGAATGAGGTTGTTTTCAGCCTTGATGCACCCAATAAAATAACCCAGTATCAAGAGGGAGGTTTATTTTGAAGTCTGGACGTGTCATAATATCAGCTCCCAACCAGGACTTTAAATTACATAAATCAGAGAGAGGAAGAGAGGGGAAAGGCCAGGAGAGCGGCAAGTGCAGGGGGAATATGTGCATAGAAAGAGCCAGGTATGAGGAAGCAGGTGTGGGATGTCAAAGATGAGGACAGATCAGTGGGATCTGATGGATGGATACATGAGCTGTGACACCAGCTTTTGTATCTCCTCTTTCTTTTGGCTCATGCATTTTCCCCTCTGCGTTTGGTTCTGGAGCAAATTCCCTCAGAAAATGTCTGGGGGTCTGGGAAACCACGGTGTTGGGCACCCTTGGTGCTGCCTGAGGGATACACCAACCACGAGCTTGTCCCTAGAGCCTCTGGGGACAGCAAGCCCTGCCTAAGGGGACTCCGCTTTCCTCATCTAGATCAGCTTCAGATCCATCTTCAAAATCCTTTGAATTTCCACACTTCCACCAAGAACCACACCGAGACTCTTGCGACAGTCACAAACTGCTGCAAATGAGCAAAGACATCGCAATAGGTTTACAAGCAAACAGTAAGTTGATTTTTTTTTGGTGGGAAAACAGAGTATTTTCTCTACGGAAACCATTGGCTTTTTAATACCTGCCCCCGCACAGAACAGAGCTGCCAAGTTTTCATGTGTTGGTGTGCACATTTCTGCTTTCCCAGTGGAAATTTTGGGGGTGTGTTTGGCACGGCACATGCTCTTCCCAGCTGAAAACTCGGTTTCTTGCCAAAGCAAAGTGGGGAAGAAGTGGGAAAAAAAAAGCAGCATGTAACAAGCCGTAGGCTTTATGTCACAGCTTTGCCTGGCACAAGGAAAAAAAAAAAATAATCCCATGCTGCTTTCCGACAGCCTGGGGAGAGCATTCCTTGCTCACAGTGCCACACAGAAGTGTAAAGCATGTTGTGATCTCAAGTCAGGATTACCACTGTTATTTATCGGCGTGGTGTCATCTAGATAAGGAGCAAGAGAAGACTCCAAGGGTAAGAATACTGCTGGTCTTCAGGAGTCACAGGGGTGAAGAGATGCCCCACTGCAACACTCTCCTGTGGTCCCTCTGTGGCTTTGGAGGGAGCTTAGCAACTGTTTTTTTTGCCTTGGGAAGAAGATGTAAAGGAAATATTTCTGCTAAAAACCTTTAGCAAAAAGGTTCTGCACGGTTGAACCCTACTCCAGAGAAGGTAGCTGCAGCTCGAGCACACTTTTCCTCTAAAAATGTTTTTTTTTTTCGAAACGAAGAGATTCTGATGTTTTGGAGATGCAGCTCCCAGTGCAAAAATACCTGCTCCCCATGTAGCTTTCCTCCCCCAAAGCTTGCTTTTTTGAGGGGAGCCGTTGCCAAAGCTAAGCCAGAGGAGCTTCCTAAAGCCCAAACCACACATGGCTGCAGAAACCCCTTCAGGAGAAGCAAACAGGTCAGGGTCACCCAACAAATTTGTCTACCCCACTCCAGTTCTGTCCTTGTCACCGAGGCTGTATTTGTTGCTCTCAGCAGATCCGTCTTGCAGGGGATGTCTCACTTACTGGGAAGGCTTCATTCCCAATAATTTTCAGACGTCGCTGCCCTCATGATTTATCCCCCTTTGGTTTAGATCTCATTTTTCCCAATTTTACCTTTGTCTCCAGGAAACCTCGTCTATTTTAGTACAATTTCCTCTCTCTCTCTGGCTCACCCGCTCCCCGTAGCCCACATTTGTCTTCTTTTCATATTTATTTAAGTATTTGTCTTTTTCTCCCCTTGCAGGCTGTATTCTCAGGATTTATCTCCTCTGTTTCCATGATCTGTCTCGGAGTCCAGTGACTTTGTTTTTCCTTTTTTCAGCCTTTTCCTTGGGTAATATTTAGCAGTGACATTTGCTGAGGCCTGAGGGATGGAGAGAGGGAGAGGAAAGGAAGGGTGAGGGGAGATATAGATGGGAAGAGCATTTTTGGAGTCTTGCCCCTATTTCAGCACACGATGCCCAGTGAGCAGAGGTTGGTTGGGCACAATATTGTCAGGTGTTTAATTCATATATGCATGGCTCAACTTGGTGCTACACAGATATACCCTGAAAAGGAACATTTTGGGTTGCTTTGAAACGTCTTTAGCACAGTGTGCTTCTCACACTGGGCAGATGTGGCTCTTGGTATAGCACAGTTGCTATAGTTGGGGGAGAAACATCCCCTTGCCTCAGTTTACCCCTTTCATAGGGACAAATGATAGTGTTAATGCCCACATTTCACAGAGAACCAAAACTTTTTGCAGAGGAAATTAAGTCCACAGCACTTAATTCAACAGTGAAAAAAAAAAAAGGAGGTTTTCTAGAAAAAAACCCCACCTTGATATTCCATAAGAAAACCTCAATGATAAATTACTTGTATTTGAAAAATATTTGGGGTTCTTTACCAGTTTGGGATAACAAAAAGAAAAAAAAATAAAATCAAACAAGTAGTTTCAACAAATTCTGGTTGAAAAGATAAATTTTCCTCCTCCGTATATGGCCCCCAGCAATTTTCCAAGGAGACTTATCAGCCTTGGGTTGTGATTGAAAGTTTCAATAAGGAAGGACGATGAAGCTCTGGGGGAGAGCGTGTGTGTGTGTGGGAAAAGCTTCTCAAGGTTACTTGCTTCCAGCAATTTGGGTTATTTTATTAATTCGGGGAATCTGGGGAGCAGAATCCAGATGACTCCTGCTGCTCCCTACCCTCTGTTGCCCAACCAGCAACGCCAAGCCCGTCACTTGCCTGATGGCCAGGATGAGACGTCTAGTGTGGTTTCCAAAAAGGTGGGTTTTTCCCCTCCCTGGCAAGAGGACAGAGGGCTGGGAGGAAAGGTGATACAGGGTGAAACCAAAATCATCTCTGCACTTCACATGCAGTGGTCTGCCCTGACGAAAGGGAGCACCAGGGAAGGATGATGCTTTATGCCCCTTGTTTCCCATCAGCATCTCTTGTTTTCCATGGAATGCCATTCAAAACTGCCCCCTGGGTACATCTCAACAGACTCCCCCTTCTGTCAACCCAAAAATACCTCCTCCACCCCATCTTCTGCTGCCTTCCAACTATTTCTAAATATTTCTCCCAGGGTGGTTAATGTGCTTAATTTGGCTCATGGATGAATTGGGCTGGGCCAGAGGCAAGTGGAGGACACTTGCATTAATACACCTTTTTACCCACACGGAGGATCTCCCCAGCATTAGTCACAAACCTAAAATTGCAAAACCCTGTACATTCCTCACACCTAGCAAGAGCCCAACGTTTCCCTTGCAGCAGTCCCCAACCATCCCAGCTCCCTGTTGATGTGTCCCAACACCTGAGGGACTCTTTTCTGAGGCTTCCCTTTTATTTTAATGAAGGCTTTGAGCCTTCATTACATTAAAACTCAGCTTGTCTCTATTTCCACAGAGGTTGAGATTGTGGATGTCTTTCATTCTTCCACGGGTTTTCTTTTCAGGAAAGAAGGAAATCTCTTCCTGAAATACTGATGTGCCTTCATATTTACCCATCAGCTTGGGATTTCCAGCGTTTCTCCAGCCTGGCTGAAGCAGCCGTTTCTCCTTCCAGTGAGATGCTGACAACCAGAAATCCCCAGCAAAGGCTCTGTTTTGGATTCACCCCAGGAACATCTTCCAGGGACGTGATGATTTAAACTTTTAAATGAAAACCAACTACCCAAATCCTTCCAGCGCCTCAGCGTTGCTTTCCTCTAGTGTGGCAACCTCACAGCACATCCTTTTACTGGGGCAGAAGGGAACTGAAAAAAAAAAGGTGAACTGAAAAAAAAAATGTGAACTGAAAAAAAAAAGGTCGCACGCCCAATTTATTGTTACAACTAAGCCAGGTGGTAGTAATGAAACAGCAATTTGGGGAAACACAAGGGGCTATTTATGGCCACGCTGCTGCCTGAACCATGGGGGTCTCTCCCCACATGGGAGGAGGTAAGGAGAGCTTTGAATTTTCCATAGAGGAGGGGTAGGCCTTGCAGATGAAATATGGGAAAAAAGTGGATTTCTCCAGGTGTTAAGAGTTCATTGAGCGTCATGAGATGACAAGGAGTGACTTCTTCCAAAGGCTGAAGAGCAGATGGATCTTGGGGAATTAATAGGTGGCTTTCCAGGCTCTGAGGATGATTTTTGCCTCATCCATGATAATTTTTTGGTGGATTTCAAGGGTTTTGAAGTGACAAGGGACTCCAGCCACACAGGCTGTTGTTCTGCTCCTTGGGCATATCTGCCCAATGAAGCAGTGGTTCTCCCAGGGCCAATGCTGCCTGTTTACAGGGGCTGCTGAGGAGTCAGTAACTATTATTCGTGTTGTCCTCCCTCTAAGCTGCTCCTTTTCAAGCAGCAATTCAATTACAGCTACGGAGAGCAGTTATCATCATAATCAGTCACTCATGCAACCAGCGGTGCTTGGACAGAGGTGCTTCTTCAACGGAGGAGACACAGAGACCTTGTGCAAACCTTGAGGCTTTTGGCTTATCAAAACCATCCTAGCTTTTTGACCTTAGGGAATTAACCACTGAAAGGGTTCAGCCCCTTGTAAAGCCTGAGGTGCCTCCAAGCATCCTCACTCAGCTTCATTATTTCCCTTCTCCTGTTGTAGAACACGATTTCTCTTCCAAACCTTCCTTCTGATGTCTGAGAGTAGCTGAGGACAACATCTCATCCCTCTTCCTCGGTGTCTTCTTCAGGAGCAAATCCAGCTCAGACGTGGGATTTATTGGGCAGGGAGCATATGCCCGTGTTTCAATCGCATATGATCCACGAGATGTTTTTACGGGTCTAATTGTCACATATGTTTGTTGTGAATCCATAATGAGGGGCCAGAGCAGATGGCAAAGGCTGGTTGCCAGTCACGCTTCTGCAGTACTGTATTTGTCTAAGGAGGAGGCGATGGGATGGGATTGGACCAATGTAGAAAAGGATGAAGACCCCACAGATCAGGTTTTTGGGTTGGTAAACCTTTTCCCCCCTTGTGCAGTAGCCTTTCAAATTTAGACCCCAAACCTGATACTTAAATCTGGTGGTTTCTCCACCTGACACCAGTGTAGGTGCCTGATTTTGAACACAAAGCCAAGATGTGAAGCCCATATCCCCTCCCGTGTCCAAAATCTCCCTCATCAAAGCAGCGTGTGGGAGGTTCAGTGCACGGATCCATAGCCTGGTTGGGGGGAAAGTGGGGAAAATCCACTGCCGAAGGACATGGCTGCATCCTCGCTGCCTCCCTAAATTTAAATTTAAATTACCGTGCTACCTGAACTTTAGGCGAGCGTCACGCTGGTGTGATGCTATAAATATGGCTGCGAAGACATTTCTATTATAAGTCACCAATTTCGGAGAGTTGGAAGCAGAATTGGGCAAATTAAAAAAAAAAAATTAAAAAAAAATATAAAGGGAGAGAGGAGAAGGAGGACGAGAGATCTTGGAGGTTTGCAAAGATTTAGTTATCCTTGCTCAGGAGGATTGTCCTGGGGATGGCTCAGGAAAAAACACCGACCCGAGGAGGAGCCCGGAGAAGGCTCTTGCACACATGAACAACAGCAAAGCCAGCAGCAGAGCAGAAAGCGTATTGAGCCGCCACGTTTTGAAGTTAATTAGCACTGGGCAGATCATTAGCTACAGCGGCCCTTTTAATTAGAGCTGCAGGGCTCCATTTCATTCTGGATTGGCACTGTAAGATTGTCCTCACGCCGGTGAGGCTTTCCTGGGCTGCCATTCCTCCTGGGCAGCTCCTGCCATCGTCTTGTTTCTGCGACCGAAAGGTTTGTTACCATCCTTATTTCTGCTTCCCCGGATGGTTTAAGATGCAGAGACCTCTCCCTTGGTCTTGCAACTAAATACAGCTCCAGAGAGGCTGAATTCAGAGCATCAAATTGCTTTTACAATTAAGCTTAAGGTGGCTTTGCTTTGCTTTGACCTCGTTCAGGCTCTGTCTGGGCTCTCCCATAAGTGAAACGGCCCCTTAATTGCTCAAACAAAGGCAGGCATAATTAATAGGCGTTTTACCAAATTGCTTCTTTGAAATGCTATGAAGAAAATAACCCTCAAACCAAGTAAGGGACTTTTCTCCAGCTTTAGGGAGCCACTGCTTCTGGGTTCAGCTATTTCTCAGCCGCCCCATACGCCCCTTGCATCCCTGGGTCTCTGATGCAATTCTCTTCGACCTTTCCTTAAAGACTGATCTCTCTCACTGAGCAATTACTTTTTTGGTTCCCTTGGGTGATTGCTTCAGACTGGCTTTACCATCATTGAAGGGGAAAAAAATGGGAAAGGATGAGACTGCTCTTGGCTCATGATGGGAATAAGGCGGTGAATTTATTTTATTAAGATCTGATATAAGAAGGGTTTTTCTCCTCCTTTCTGTCTCACCTTGAAAGCACCGTCTCCCTCCATCACGTGTGACCTTGGAAGTGGTTATTGGGCTGGACAAGAAAAACCTCCCATTTTCTTGCAATGTCATCCATTACTCAGCTGAACACACAGACACACACACACACAGCAGGAGAAGATGAACACACACACACACAAAAAAAGCCTCAAAGAGAGCACAGATTAAAATGACTGAGATCAGATAACGAGGAAATACAGTTAAATTGTTTCCTTCCTCCAGTCTGGCCCTGGGGGAAATCCATCTAATTAACCATTCTGGGCCACTCGATGAGATTTTTCTGCAGGTTTGGGGGGAATGAGGACGGAGCTGGAGATGCTGAAACTTTTTTTCCCTCATCTCTTCTCTTTCCCCATCCATTCCTTGACCTCTGCAGTTATCTCCAGACTTATCAGCCACACAAGATGGCTTTTTTCACATCAGTAAGCACCATCCGAAATATAACAGAAAGAATAAGAGAAAAATAAATCAATGCCCACAAACAATGGGGGAAAAAAAAAAAAGGCGTATATAAAGACTAGTTTTGATGAGTGCAATTTATTCATAAAAAAGCCCCAGACAACAAAATCTGTGAATCTTTCCAGCATTAATTGCTTTTTTTCCCCCTGGGGAGAATATAGTCACATCCTGAACCAAAGATGGTTTGTTTTAGCCTCTTGCTTTCTTCTTTTGCAGTCTTCTCCCAGTTTAAATGAGCTTTCATTTTAATAAATTGATTGTTTTCTTTCCTTGGGGTGTTGAGCCCATGTCAAGGCCACCTTGGGGTGCAGGACACTCCTGGGTGCCAAGAGCACAGATCCTGCCTCCAAGAGGAGGAAATCCTTCATCTGCCTGTCCATCCAGGCAGTTGTGATAAATGCTCCTCTTTGGCAATGGGATAATTTGGCCATGACCTGACCCAGCACTCACCGAGGTGTGATGTGACCTGGATCAGGCTTTTTTTACCCAATTTGCTTCATTTTTAAGGATGAGAAGAGATGGAGTCAGGCTGGGGACACATGGAGCCTGTGGATGGAGATGAGCCTGTTATTGTCTGTGTAGTCTCTGAGGATGAATTTGCTGGAAGCAATAATTAAAAATAATATTAGAACAATTAAAAAAAAATACATTTATTCCTTTTTTTTCTGCAGGCCACAGAGGAGAGGAGGAGGGACGTCTTGGGTAAGAGCAGTTCCTGTTCATCACTGAGAAAAAATGGCAGGAGTTTGGCTTTCTAGGAAGGACCACAGACATCCCCCTGTGTGGTTTGGCACATCAGAGCCAAAATAACTCCATCCTCTCCCTGGCATGGCTTCTGCTCTTGTCCAGCACCCCATCCTCCAGCCACCTCTCTTCCCTCCTCTGTTTGAAGCTGCATTGGGTCTGGAGTTCAGCTTAATCCAACCGCTAGATGTATTATTCATTTCTACGCTTTAATGATGTGATAAAGTTGCTGGAAATAGGGAAAGGCTCATTAAACTGCCATTTGAATATAGAGCACAACTAAATTTTAAGGGAGAGGGAACCTCTGGCAGTCCTGCACCTTCTCCCCTCCCTTCCCTGCAGCCTGGAGAGAGCCCTAAAATCAGTGGTGTTGATGAGTTTATTGCTGCTGGGTGGTTGGCAGGAGGGAATGTGATGGTGGGACATCCTCGAGCACCCACCTCAGCTCCAGCTCCTGCAGGGTTGGGGTCTGGTTTGGGGGTCTTTCTCTGCCCTCTGGTTGAAAGTGCCAAAATCAAAGGAGGAGTGAGGCGTTGGAGTTTGCTTCGGCTTTTCAGCCGGAGGCAACAGAATCTAAAAAAGATGATCAGAGTCCTCTTGGTCCTTTGCATTTCCAAAAAAATCCCTCAGTTACTCCACAGGCAGAGCTGAGCTAAGACGGGCTGGGGATGCTGGAAGACAAGGGGGTGGTGGAGCTCAGCGAGGTCCAACCAGCCCTACATTGTCCACCCAAAGCCATTGGCACAAAGTAGCTCCTTGGTGGGCTGCAAAAGCCCTGGTCGTGCAGTGATGGAGTTGTTAGAGGTGAGACATTAACCACCAGGGTTAATGGTTTGTTTAGGGTTTATTCAGCCCCAGTAATGGAAAACTTCCCCACGCTCCCAGCCATCCCCCTTTTCTTTGTAATTTTTTTCTCTCCCCCCTCTTCTCCTGCAGTGTGAAGGGATCTTGCTCAACTCTCCTGATCAGAGGTTGGCTTTGATCTTCCCCAGAGAAGCCAGCTCGGTGGAGGTGCTCAGCAGCCCTCAGAAAATAATTGCACCTCGCTGCAGATGATGGGAAGAGATGCCTGCCATCTCGTCCCCGTGCCCGGCGGTTTAACGCGTGGGCTGGGATGCTGAGCAGGGATTCTCGCCCACCACCCACCCACCACCTCTCCCCTCTGCCTGCCCCCAGTTAATCAGACACGGCGGATGGGCAGGTATAATCCTGTTGTGGTGCTGCACATGGATGTCTTAGTGGAGCACACGGGGAAAAATGCATTTACTGATAAGTCCGCAGGTGCTGAAAATTGCTTTCCCCCCCTGAAATAGCTGGTGTTTCACCCAAAAAGCTCATACCAGGTGACCCCAAGCTATTGGTGGTCCCTGGCAGCCGGCTGAGTGCTTGGTGAACAGTGTGACGGGGATGCTCAGAGCAGCAGCAACCTGGAGAGGTGAAGATTCAGCAACTCTGCTGCCATTTCACCTGCAGACATCCCATGTCCATGGATGATGCTTCATTAGCGTGCAGGATTATTTTGCAGGGGGCCATTTTCCCATTCACCTTCTGCCCTCACCCTGTAGCTGGATTTCGGGATGCAGATTGCTGTAGGAATTAGGAAAGAAATAATAAAAGTCAGTGGCCCCATGGCAGAAAGGTATGAATCCCGAGGCTTTAACAGCCCCATGATGCTCAAGTGTGGGCTGGGAAACCCAGCTGGGACCCCAGGAAAAGGGGGAACAGCCACTGCACCCTCAATTCAGTTATTGTGGTGCTTCATCACCCTCAGTTTGCACTCGTTGGGCTTTTCCGTGCTGGTTTGGGTTTTGGAGACCCACAGACCTTGGTGTTCTTAAACCTAACACAGCCCTGCAGGGAGAAAGTTCATTAAAAGTCCCACTGTGCTGGCCATCCCCAGCTAATTACATGCTGCCTCCTTAAATTTCCCTTGGCTTGTTTCTATTGGAGACGGGATTTGTCTCCGGTAAAGTCTGTCATTGCATTTCAATTCTCATCTTTGCATACACTGAGGTTTGTGTGGCAGTTTACATTCATTTTATGACGGGTTTTTTTTCCTCTTTTTTTTTTTTTTTTTTTTTTTAAGTGCTTTGAGATAAAAGTGTCGTGGAAATATGGTGCCATTGTTATGATGATGAGGGGACTATTTGTGATGTGCCAGCACCCTTCTCCTTGGTATTGAACCACTTGGGAACATCTCGACATCCCCCAGGTGGCATTTTGCTTCCACAAAGCCAACCGCTTATGCTAATATACATACATAGAAAGAGCTGTGTGTATGTGCGTGTGTGCGTGAGCCTGTGTGTGGATACATATATCATGTGGGCGTGATTGGAAAGCAAATTCTATAAATAAATCCCATTATCTTATTACACTGTAATTTTCTATCATTATCTGCAGCGTGGATCAGATGCATCTGCGGGCTGCGACGAGAGCGAGGGGCTGGGAAATGGCAAACTTCGCCGTCTAGCAGAGGGCTCCAAGGGTGGAGGAGTTGAGTAGGGCTTGGAAATATCTGCATCCCTCTTCTGCCTCACAAAGTGAAGCACAGAACCCCCAAATCTACCACGATAAACCCCAATATTCCGCTTTTGCTGATCCCCGCTGAGTCTGGACCCACCGCTGCGGAACCAGAGAAAGATGGTGGTTTGTTTTAGTGGTTAATCGTTCATCCTGCTGGAAAAAAAATTTCACAAAAGAATAAAAAGCCAGTGCCTAATTTTTAATTTGAATGGATTTGGCTTCTGCTTCCAGCTTTTGCTTCTCGTCGTGCCTTTGGCTGATGGATTAAAGAGGTTTTGCCGTGCCCGGTGTTTTCTCCCAGAGAAGGTGCTTGTGTGCTGTAATCAAGTCACTCTCATTCTTCTTCTTGATAAGATAAAGAGGCAAAGCTCTTTAAGTCTCCCACTGTAAGGCATTTTCCCTGGCCCTCGGGTTATTTCTAGGCCTTTCTTTGCACTTCTGCCAATTTTTCAGCATCTTCTCTTTTTACCAGGTGCATCCCCTGGGACTGATGGGAGCAGCTCGCTATTGTCACCAAAACCTGCTGAGGTAAAACCACCTCTCCAGCCCATGAGATACTTTCCTGCAACCCTGGGTTCTGAGATTGAAAATCAGTGATTTTTCTGACCCCAAAACCTCATTTTTTCCAAGCAATCTGGCTCAGAGCTGCCTTTGACCCCCCAAAGAGATTTGGGACCCTGGCTTGGAGTCAACACTCAGCAGAAAGATAAAAAAAAAGCTGCACCAGAAAGGCTCAGTTTCATTTAAAAGCCAACAACAAGCTTTGGGATTGATTTTGATTTAAAATATTTTTGAATAATCCTATTAACCAGGAGAGGAAACAGGACTCCTTAAATGACATATTTATATTTTTTCCCTCCTTAACTCTGGGTCTGTAGCAGATTAAATCCACCAGATGAGGTGGATCCTCTTCATGATGCCTGCCATGAATTTTAGGGGTTCATGGGAGGTGGGTTTTGGGCACTCACTCACCTGGGACCTGGGATGAATGTGAGAGTCACTTTCCATGTAGCCTGCACTGGGCTGATTCTTTGAGCCGTTGCAAATAACCTGTGAAAAGAGAAAATGACTTTTTTTTCTATAACCATAGAGATGTTGTGATCATGGGTCTTGGGATGCAGATCCTTGGAGCCTCAACTTGGTGTCACTTGGATCGTTATTCCACTGACTTAATAATATTTGGAAACTGTAGACACACGGGATATTTACACTGGAGATTTCTTTGGCTGCCTTTTGGTGTTAAATGAGTGAAAACTTGTTGGACATTCCCTACAAAATGAACTTTCAAGGATGAGAGATGAAAGAGTTTAATGGCACTAGAAATATTTTGTATTCAGAAGATCAAGGTTTTGTTCCACGACTCCTGAAAATGAACATTTGAACAGTAGCAAATGCTTTGCCTCAAATGGCTGAAGTTCAGTCCCAGGTCAATGGCTACATTTTCTCTCCACGAAGTAGTCATTAATTTCAAGCTTACGGTTTATTGCTGAAAAAAAAAAAGGGAGTTTGCCATCCATTGGGCTGGGGCACGTGCTAGTTCCTCGTATGGTTAAGCAGCTTTGCTCCTGGCAAGCTGAAAGTCTCAACATCCACCTTCTGAGGTCTAGAAAAGCTATTCCAGGTCAGCCTAAAAGATTTTTTTTATGACTACCACAACGTTTATTGCATTTGGACTCTGATGATGGAAGTACCCGGTTTTACAGGTGAAGGGAAACAAAAAAAATAGCCCCAGTAAAACTGTTTAAAGCACTCTTAAATATGCTTAAAATACTTCCCTGCTCCTGCACACGTGGCGTTTGAGCTCCCAGCAAAGATGCTGGTGTTGCTGGAAAGCTTGTTCATGGTTTCAGCCGGGTTTCGAGCTGGCTCAAGTTATTGCTCCTGGGAACACCCAGGGTGTAAAACCCATCTGACTCATTTTCCTGACCTCCAAGGTTTCTATCTGGCAAAATCAACCATTTTAACAACAAATGGCACATAATATAATACAGACATAGGCAGAATACAGGAATTACACTGCCTGTGACCTCAGAAATGGAGTTGAAAACATCATTTCTGAGATATTTTGAGCCAGTTCAAGGTGTATCATGTAGAGACAGAGCCAAAGAGGCCCCCGATGCATTGTCTTACCCACAATACATTTTTTTCCCTAAAAGCTGTGGATGGGATGGGAGGTGAACACCGGTGTTTTGTTACCCAACCCTCTGGGTTTGCTGAACCATGGGAATTTGGTGGTGGCAGCCCAAATGCCTGGATACTACCCTAAAACCTTTTCCATTTTCATTTTCCACTGCTCCCCACAAGCAGCCATGGGTCTGCAGAGCCCCAAGGAGGCACCACCCCCAAAAGGCAGCACGTTGGACTTCTTCAGGGTGAAATCTCCCCGAAAAGAGAGACTAAACCCAGCAATTCATCTAGGGCGACCTGATGAATGGCCACAAAACCAGTGACTCCTCTCTTTCCAGGGCTGCCGGTGAGGTGATGAGTGGCAACGATGCTCCATGGCATCAATCACCTGCCCTGTCCCTTCATGTTGCCAACCGCTTTGTATCGTGCCTGACAGAAAAGGTTTCCGAATCTGGCAGAGCCCTTTGCTGTTATCGGAAAGCAGGTCATAAATTAAAACCTCCTTTGTTTTTACTTCTGGAAAAAAAAAATAAAAATCTGGATAATAACAATCTATCCCAAGCCATTGGGTCCCTCCGACGTCTCCAATGGAGAGAAGCCAAGGAGCAGTGATACCTTATAACACGGGATGCGATGCTGCGTCAGGCTTTGACTGTGAATTTTTACAACAGACCCAAACTCCTCTTCATTCCCCTCAATCCCTGATCATCACTCACCACTCAGGGTGAAGCTAAAAAGGGGGAGAAGCCATAAAAACAAGCTACAGAGTGGAATATTTGTTGTTTCTATTATGGAGCTGCAAAAGATGCAGTGTCAGAAGATACTACAAACTGCAAGTTGTTACCTGGATGTATTGATTTAAAGTACCTGTCGGTCTTGATTTTTAAAAGTGTGGTTGATTGCTGGCAGGTTTATAGGATTATGGGTTTAATTGGATGCCTGTGTTTTACTGGATATAAGTGAAATTTATGGCTGTGCTACCTGCAGTGAGAAAAGCAGCTCTCTGTCATCCTCCCCTCCGCAGGCGAGCAGAGGGAGAGGCAACTGGTGGGTGGAAGGGAGGGCTTGGGGCAGAAAAATAAAGAGAAAATCCATCTTAAAATGGTTATCAGGGAGTTAAAATGATATTATTAAGGTTACGGAGCCGGGCAATCCAAAATTAAGAGTCGCAGGAATTGAGACTACCTGTGACTTAAAGACAAGGCAGTTGTTAATTGCCTGATTGCGTATTATTTTCGGAAGGGCTGATCTGCATATGCCAAATTTGCATAATGCAAATGCTATGGTTGGTTTTGTGAGAATTGTGATGTGAAGGGTTGGGGCTGGATGCGGGTGAGCTGTGTCCTTCCAGGGGACCCTCTGAGGGTCTTCTCCGTTGCTCGGCTGGGAGTTAGCGAAGCCAATTAGTGCCAGGAACCGATTAAAACAGAGAAAGCACAGAAGGAAATAGGAGAGCGATGGAAAAGGTTGGTAACAAATCTCATTGTCCTTTCAGGGCATATCCTTGCCTTCAAATTCAGCCTCACTCCATCAACTTTTCTATGCTTTCCTGACTTGCAACAAATTCTGCAAGGTCTCCTCTGGGATCCCGGGAAAAATCTGCCTTTCCCTCCCTGCCGGGCCGTGTCAGCTCTTTGCTGTAGTTTCTGCCATGCCGCAGCTCTTCTCCCCACAGACCATTCCAGCTCCATCCCTCGTGGGGCACCTGAGTTGGGATTTTTCAAAAAGAAGTGGTTGGAGCCCCCCCTGTTTAGGTCCTTCTCTCTCTGCACCACAGTGCCACCAGGCAGCCAGGTCCCAGCCTTGAGCTAAAATGTGGATATTTCCATTGGAATCCCCCAGGAAACTTGTTCCCGGGGCCAAAGCAGACTCACTGAGCCAACAGCATCATTTCCCAAGCTCTTAGCAACCAGACAAATCTTCAAAGAGCCACTGAGTGAGATGTATTATCCCCCCCCCCGGCCCTGTTCACAGTGCGCTCCTCCCTTTGGAGAATCTCTGACATCCTCCACCTTTCATCCCACATGAAGAACATCTCTCTTCCCAAAATGCTCTGGGGGGTCCTCTTTGCTTTCGCTCCCCCTCACCTGTTTTATCTCTTCTTATAATGCTTAATTTCTTATCGCCTTTCCCTCCTCCCCAGCCTTGCCTAGGTCCCCCCGGGCAGCTGAGTCCTTCCCCAAAAGGACTTTGCCCACCTCTGAGCTCCAAGTGGGGCTGCTCCCCTTGCTGCCTCCTTGCTTTTTCCCAGGTGCTATTTTTCTTGCTCACTTTTTGATGGAAAGTCTTTTCCTGATGGATAGTGCTAAGTCAATCCTTCCCCAATTCCTGCTGTCTTCAGCAGGGGAGAAGAAAAAAAAAACACCTTTTCCTCTTGCTCTCCCTCTTCCATCACCTGAGTTTCCCAATCACTCATGTCAGGATTTCTCCCCTCACAAAGATCTTTAACGAGCGCAGCCAATAAAGACAAACCTATCCCTCCCGAGCAGAAGCAAACTGCATTTTTTTTTTCATTGCTTGCTTTTTTGTTTTGTCTGAAGAAGTCACCAGGACCAAGTAAGAGGTTTTCCTCAGTAGGAACAGCACTGCATATCCCCGTTCATCCCCATCCTCCTGCATCACCTACATGCTGGGCATCCCCATTCCCTGCCCTCCAGTCTTGGCATGGAGACTCAACCCTTACTCCAAGAGATGCAGTTTGGTGGCTGTAAAACCCAAAATGGACCTTAAGAAGGCGGTGAGAGAATTGCTGGAGTGGCCTGGGCATTATCTCTTGCCTTGGGCACTTTCATCCCAGAGTAGCCTCAAACGGCTGTAGCACCCATTGCGGGGACAAAAGGTGGGGAGGAGTTTTACATTGTTTTCTGATGGACTTTAGGATGAAGAAGGAAGTAAACGATGGAGAAAACACCTATTCAAGGGTGGAAACAATATTTAGGGTTGGTAGGACAGCTGTAATTAAGCTCAGTTTTTCTCTGAGATCCCTTCTTGATGGCAAAGGAGCTGTAGGAGCTAGTGGCAAGGCAGGTGGCCATGGGTCAGATGGCTTTTGTAGCTCTTTGCCTCATCTTGAAGGCACCATCATCACCAGAGAGCATATTTACTTCTATTTTAAATACTTCTCCCCTTTCTCTGGGGATTTGCTTGTCTTTTAAGGAGGGGCTATTAAAAATTCACTAAATAACCATCAAAAAGAGTCACAAATCGAAGTGCTCTTGTTCAGCTGCATTTTATAACTTGTGTGTTGGTTTTATTTTTTTTTAAGAAGCGATTAACCATAAAATCCTATGGACAAAAGAGATTATTTAATCCAAGATGGGCCAAACCAGCAGCTGGCAGAAGCTGGCAAAGCTCTGGAGGGAGCTAACCCCCGTTCACAGCAGAGCTGGTCTGCTGTGGTCATCAGGAGGAAGGCACAGCAGGGAGGTGGAGTGGGGACAGAGCATGGGAAAGGCTGCAGCTCTCCTCTCCCTGGGTGGACACCGATGAGTTTTAAATGGCCTTAAATTAGGCAGATTCCTTCAAACAGCTGCTTGCACAAGAGGTAGCTGACTTTTGAGCCTTGCCATTTGAGCCGTTATACTGATGTAATGACAAATATGTGGGGAGAGGGGTTGCTTTGGGCCCTGAGAGAGGTAAACCCAACCCAAAATGTGTCTCTATCCGAAGTGGATCCAGCTGCTGTGGCTCCACTGCCGCCCATTGCCTCATCCTGGACCGAATCCAGCCCATCCTGGACCAGCAGCATGCTTTGAAGGCTGTATTGGTGACGTATTTGGGACAACTGAGGAGCAATTACAGGGAGGGGCGTGTGAATACATTGCCACATGCACACACGGGCTCATTAAACAGAATAAAATTCAGAATTGGAGCGCACCAGCTCCCTAATTATTGCATTTTTCAGCCAGGGAAGGCTGGGACTTAGCAGCCGCTGGGGTCTGTAAAGCTGCAGTTTCTCAGTGCTTCGTGAGCATCGCGGTCAATATTGAGGTTGCCTTCGGCTTTCGCATCCAGACTGTATTGGTAAACTGGCCTCCTGCTTCCCTGGTATTGATCTCCTCCAAGACAGAGCCGGGAAGGGGAGGATGGATCCTGCTATGAACTGGGTAGATTTGTACTGGGGTGAGAACCTGACCTGCCTCTTCTGCCCATCTGCTATGGCAAACACCACGTTGCTCCATGCACTGGATTTTCTATCCGTGCCAGCTTTGTTCCAAGGAAACAAAAGGTGATGGATGAGCAGTTGCTGCCCTCTTCTTCCCAAAAATCTGAGTCTCCTCCACCCAGGGCAGCATTTGCAGAATGAAGGGATTTCCAGGGATATAGAAAGCAGGACAGTAAGGAAGAAATTAGTGAAAAGGATGGGATGGGATGGGATGGGATGGGATGGGATGGGATGGGATGGGGTGGGATGGATAACTGCCCCAAAGGATGCTGGAGGGAATCAAGAGGAATTTTCTCACCTGGAGTCCTGCAACCTCCCTTTGAGCTGTCGGGGGTGCCGTGCATAAGTAACATCATTGTCCACGTGTTTCTTCCACCCTTCAAAATGTTATTCCAGCCAGCACCTCACCACCTGCTATAGCCCTGCTATCCTTGGCCTCACCACCCTCTCATTGGCACCCCAAAGGGCTTGAACTGTGGGCAAAACCTACCACAGGCTCAAATACTACAGAGGTGTAACATCAGCATGTGCAAAATGAAGCAGAGAAATGGCTGCAGTTTATTCTTTCTTAAAGTTCAAGTGACAGTAGGTGACACCCAAAGGGTGATCTACGCAGCTTTGAATTTATCCTGGGGATTATAAATATATATTTATGTTTGTGATATAAACTCAATGTGGAGCAGCAATTAGGATCAAGAGGAGGTGACAGGATATTTTAAAGCAGGTAGAGGGAACCGAATACACGCACAGGTTCTCATGCGTATTTATGTGTGTACATTCACGCTGATCTCCCCGAGATATAACAAATTGATCCCTGTGGTTTAAGAAATGTGATACCCAAATTGCAGACACAAATTTAAGTCTTTTCAATCTCCCATACCTGTCCTCAGCTCGGGGAGGTGGAAGGAGTCTCGCTGACTCCATAAAGCCACAGGAGCTGATGTGCCGCGTTGGAGCCCGGCTCCGAGCAGCCTCATCTGTCTCTGTGGCAGCAACAAACCTGCAGGATCTCAGATTTATCCTCATTTTTTGGCAGGCTCCGAGCCTGTCTGCACCAGCCCTTGGGCAATCCCACCTCAGCACAATGGGGACCACAGTCCTCTGGGTCTCCTGGAGCAGGTTGTTCCAAAGATGAACAGGGAAAGAGTCAACCCTCCCCGAATTTGCCCAGCTGACTGATATCACAGCATTGAAACTTTCCATCGTTGTCTTAATGCTGCTTAATGACTTGTTTCCCCTCCTAATTGCTGCTTGGCTAGCAGCAGATCCTTCCATCAGGTTATCCAGCAGGATGCCTGGGTGTTTTCCTGCCAGGCTACAATTAATTCAGAAACCACTGCAGTGCATGAATAGTTTAAGCAATCTTCCCACATCACATTACCTTGCACTTCCCTTTGCTGAATAATGTTTCCCAGCTCATCATTCAGGGATCCTACCCTCCCGGGTTGGTTCCTTTGGTTTTCTCTCATGCCCCTTTTCACTTGAATAATGTAAATATTTGGGTTGGGTAAGAAAAGCCAATTATCCTGAAGTTTCTTGTCTTTCTTACACGAAAAATATTGAGCAACCACCATTTCCTTGCTTATTCCTCGTTATTGAGAGAAATATAAGTACTCATTAGTGTGTCCCAAATTCCAGTGACCCTACAGGTCATGAACCCAAAGGGAATTCAGTTTTGTAAGTGAAGTTTGAAACCTGAAATGGGGAAAGCTTACGTTGTCTGAAGGTGTGGGGAGTTGTGATTGTTGTTATTGCAGCTGGACAGCTTTGTTCAGAGTAACTGAAATCCAGGTTCTTCCATAGAGGTCAAAATCCCCCCAAGTCCAAGCTCTCCTGTGCCTAATGTGAAGTTTTCCAGGCTGCTCAAATCAAGGGGTTTCTTTAAAAATGAGAGAGTGTTGCTAAAATCATGGTGACGCTGTTGTCCTTGATTTGCTGCTCTGTGTGACACTTCAGGCCTTGTTTCTGATGTCTACCCAGCTCTGATAACTGCCTGTTGAAATGAAATACACACAGCACTCGAGCATCTCTCAGACAGCACATCCATAGAATCATAGAATTGGCTGGGTTGGAAGGGACCTTTCAGATCATGAGTCCAACCATCAACTGAACACTGAGAAAACCACCACTAACCCATGTCCCTCAGCACCACGGCTGCCCAGCTTTTAAATTCCTCCAGGGGTGGTGATTCCACCACTTCCCTGGGCAGCCTGTTGCAATGTTTGATAACCCTTTCGATCTTCAGCTCTGCAGGAGAGGAGGCACATGGATCCCCATCTGGGATTTGGGGGATGCAGCTCTCACTCACGGATCAGACCCCTGCTCAGGATCTCATGGGGAATGGGGGTGACCAAAAAATGGGTCTGGGAAACCAAATAAACCCAAGTAAAGGGCCGGAGCTGCAGCAGAATCCTCAAATCCTAGCCAACATGGAGTGAAGTAGGTGACATCATCAGAGCTGCATCAAAGCCGCTTCACCCCTGCTCACGACTTGGTTAAGCAAAACAGAAAGGAGCAAACCACCAGAAAATCTCAGCTGTATCCACCTGACATCCAGTCTGGGCTCTCCCTCCTTTCCCACCCTGCTAGCCGAGGTGGGTGCATCCACCCTCCATCCCCAATCCCAAAGGCATTGAGTGATCGTTGTGAGTACATGCTCCTACGCCTTTTAAGTGACAATTTGCCAGCGGACCAGGAGTGGGACCTGACTCGCTCACGCTGTTAAAACAGCTCTCTCAAAGCACCGAGTTGCGCACACAAAGGCAATCCGCAGCAGGCATCGTGGGAGCTGTCTGCCAGAGCGTCTGGAAGCTCTTACTAATCAAAGCAACATTGATTACACAGAGTTTTGCAAAGGTTTCTTCGCAGGGATGATGCAGGGAGACTTTCAAAGGGGCAGGCTGTCAGTCAGCGTATGGAGGGATGTTATATTGAGGCCAGAGATCCTGCAATATTTTCTTAGATTAGAGATTAACGCGCTTCTAATTAATTTTGAGGCTGTGTAATACGATAAAGTTGTGTCTTTTTTGTGATGCGGGGCTAGCTCATAATCCAATCTTTAATTATTATCTCTCGCTTTAAAGAAAAAAAAAGAAAAAAGCTATTACGTTATAATACTGGTTGGGCAGCGGCCGTCGGGAAGCTAGGGCTTTATACATTGATGGAGGCAGTAAATTTAAAGTCTTTCTTTTCATTTAATGAGCTGGATGGTCTGAAGTACCTGTTTGGCAAGAGGCTTGAAACTATAAAACCTCATGGAGGCTGATCCCATCTTTCTGATCCTCATACCTGGGAAGCAGACACCAGTGGGATAGGGATGAGGAGAAGTGGTGGCCGTGCCCTTGTTGAGCTCTGCCAGGAAAGCACCATGGATGGAAAGGCAGGGCTGAGAAAAGAGCTACGAAAAATAATTCAAGGGCTGGCAAAAAAATGCTTTAAAGTGCTCCATCTGCTTAATTTATTAAAAAGGAGACAGAGAGGTGACTTGATTACCATGTCTAAGTAGCTTCACAGGGAGAAAATACCAGGTACTAAAGGGCTCTTTAAGCCCTCAGAGAAATGGGAACAAATAGTTTGAAGGCAGAGACAGGCCAAAGTTAAGTGAGAAACAGGATAATTTTTCCCCAAAACATGAAGGGTGTGAAACCATTGGGATAGACTGTAGGAGATCAGGGGTCTCTGAGGTTCTTGGCATCTTCAGAGCAAGAAGGGTTGTCTCTTGAGAGGATACATGCTGATATCCAACCCGTGATGCCAGGAGCTGCAGATTGTATTGGATACCCCTGGGATTTGGGGTGCAAGAGCTCATCTTTGGAAAATAAGCCTGAGGATCTCTATCTGATTGCAGCTGGGAAAGAGTTTCTTTCCTTTCTAGTGATTGTTGTGTTTCAGATTTGGTGCGAAAGGGATGCCAATAATGAATATTGTGTTAGCTGATGCTAGGTGATGTTTATATATCCTATATATTCAAGGACTTTTTAATCAGCTTCCCATAGAAGCTGAGAAGGAGCATAGGCAGAATGGTGGAATGGCCGATGAAATATTATGTACCATGCATGTCATGCTCAGTGTATAAACTGGGTTGGCCAAGGGGTGGGGAATCTCTGCTCAGGTCAAGCTGGGCAACCAAATTCACCAGGTGGTGAGAGTGACTTGTGTCTTGTATATTCTTTTACCATTATTATTTTTATTATCATAAGTTTCCTTTTCCATTATTGTTCTATTAAACTCTCTTTATCTCAACCCATCAAGAGGTTTTCCCCCTCCTTTCTTCCCTCTTCTCCCTACCCTACTGGTGGGGAAGGAGGAGTGAGCGGGCGGCTGCATGATCCCAGTTCCTGGCTGGAGTTAAATCACAACAACCCCTCAGATACTTTCCAAAATGACGCGAGTAGGTTTTTTCCCATTCTGGCAATCTTTGTGGCTGGGGGATATTTGTCTTCATTTACTACTAAAGGCATCAGCAATCCTTCCACTTTGTTTTCTCCCTGCAAACAAACAAACCAAAAAAAAAAAAAAAAGCGTTTCCTCCTCAGGAAAACTTTTTAACAGTCATGAGCTGTCCAAGAGCTGCTTCAGACGGTGGCTGAACAGTCTATCGCTCTCTTTCAACGCTCGGTCTTCTGGGTATGCATTTGTTTGCTTTTGTTTTGCTCTCAAATAAAGTTGTAGCTTTGTTCTTGCCTTTCCAAATGCCCTTAGTATTCTCAGTGAAAAGCCTGGAAATAATGCTGCCAGCCTGATGGGAGCGGACACTGATCAGACACGCGATTCCCCAGCATTTTTATTTACCAACAACAGGCTCTTATCTCCAGCTATGCCCAGCTCTGGAAAAACTCCCCTTCACCCTGCTTTTCTTCCCCCGAGTCAGAGCTGTGATTTGTGGAACCGGCTCCGCGGTAATCTCTCGCCTTGATCAGAGCTTCATCCCAGTTAGCTCCCACCCGGCTGAATTTTTGACTTGATAAATTGGACGGGGATTTCTGCGGGATCTCAGGGCCTTCCAGACTGCTTGTTGCTTGGCTGAACTTTGTCAAACACGAGCCGCCGTGCGATCGGCAAGGGAGATTTGGATGCGGCGAGTCAGAGGGAAAGGCGTAACGTGGCTCTGGTCCTAGGTTTTGAGCGGGGGTGGTGGGACAGAGAGGCACCAGGGCTCCTTAAAGAGAAAAAAAAAAAAAAAGGGCTTCTCTGACCTTCGCTTCTTTGCTTACATCTCTGCCAGGAGCTGCTTTTGGAAACTCGACGCCAGGTTTGATGGACCGTGGGGCTGATCTGATGGTGTTGCTCGAATGCTCTTACGCTCCTGAGTTATGGATGCGCTGCTAATGGTACAGCCTCGCCTCCCTGTAAAAGGGCTCCATCTAAATTCTAATCTCTATCTCTTCCATATAGCCTACATGTACTTACGTGCATCTGTTATATCTAAATATTTATTTGTAACATACCAGCAAAGGTCCTTTACCTCTCTATTTACTCTGCTTTGAAGTATTGATCTATAATTACCCATGAGTATCTTGCCTGTAAACATTTCCCTGCGTATGTACTTATAAATACCACTTACCTCTAAATATCACCCTGCATTTTCACCTGTAAATACTACTTGCCAGGAAAGGGCCACGGCAAACTTCTTAAATCAGAGAAATGAGGAACATTTTGTGCAAGGCGGAGCGGAGCTGCGAAGCTCTGGTCCAAGTGCAGAGAGGTCAGGCTGCCCGGTGAAAATTTTAGACCCATTTTGTGGTTTCCATCTTTTTTCCGTGGTTGACCTTCAGCTTCAATTCTGTCATTTAGTGCATCATCAGGCGTAATTAGGAAGTCCAGCAATACTCAAGACCTATTGATAATGGTATTAATATACAGCAGCTTTTATCCCGCAAAACATCTCGGGTTTTAGAAAACAGATGTGTGTGTGTATGTATATTGAAGTCAGATGCAGCTGAGATGGCACCCCGAAATGCAGGCTCCTGAGGGCTGGACAAAGCATTCCTCATGTGCTATGGAAAGAAATTTCTGGCTGAGAGCCCCAGATAAAGCCTCAAAAGATGCCACGCTTGGTGTCTCCTTAATAATGACCTGGAGAAGAAGAGGTAACTCAAATTTTCACCTGAAAAAGTGCATCACCATGAGCATATTGACTATTAAAAGAACCTACTTTTCATCACCAGATGAAAATCTGGTAGCTTTCTCCCAAGAGGTGGCCAGCGCCAAAATGCTCTTGAGGAAGACAGGATGAGATGAATGACCTTGAGGAAGCGTGTTGGTATCAGAGGGTATCAGGGTGAGATCAGCCACATCTTATTTGTCAGCACCTTACTCCAGCTTTCAAGGTGGTTTGGATGTGAAATTTGGATTTTCCCCCTCAGAAAGCTTTTCAGCTTGAGAAATAAAAAATATTTGGGAAGGTGGGGTCGTGTCTTCTTTCCTGTAGGGGTGATATTTTCAGATCTGCCTTTAAAGCAGCTACGGGGCATGAAGAAACCTTCATCAGGTCCATGATGTGACATGAAGTTGGCCTCTCTTTAAGGCAATTCAAGCAAAAAAGGTCAGTCTGGAAATCCACTGGATTTCACGTGTATACTGGGCTGACATGGGACTGTCCAGCCATGATTCATAGCCTGGGAGCCCACATCCAATGCATTCTGGAAAAAGCCTTATCTTTAACCACACTGAGGTGTTTTGCTTGGAAAAAGAATGGAGGTATATCTCATACAAGCAGTTCTTCTCCAGAAAAATGAGGCACATCCCTCCTTCAATGCTGGTAGCTAAAATGGACGCTCTTACCTCACCCCTTGGATTGTTCCATCCTTTGGTGCTCTGATTTCTGAACTGAAAAAAGAAAAGGGATTAAAAAAAAAGAAAAGAAAAAAAAACAGCAAAAGTGTGGGTTTCCATGGAGACAACTGTTCTGTTCTAAAATCTGAGGGCAGGCAGGCTCTGTATTTTGTGTTTTGATGCAGATGCTTGGGTTTAACTTTAGGGGAAGGGTTGGCTGAGGCTGGTGGCTTGGAGCAGAGTTGTTTGGAGGGAAGATTTTTTTGGTGTGGGGATGGATTTTGCAGAATTCTGAGGGTTTCAGTTGAAAAGGGGGAAGAAAAACCTCTTCAGTCCTCTCCAAAGAGATTTTCCAATGGGGAAAGAAGAAATACATGGGGATGATGAAATCACCTGGGACATCTCAACATGTCTATAATGGAAGATCCAGCCTACACCTAATATGTCCTTTGCCAACAGGGAGAAGACAAGTGTTGTCTCCCTGTCAGAAAGCACTTGAGAAGTTAGAGATGACTTGACATAGCCAGGGGTGCTGAGATGAAGGTAGTGGGGGAAAAAAAGGACCTCGGGCCACAGTATGCTTTTGCTTTCCACACATCTGCTCTTTAGGCAGAGATTTCACAAGCTCAGTAATGATGTGTTGGGTTCTTCACAGTGGCTCATGAGCTCTTGATACATTGGGGCTTAATTGATTAGCTTTTCATGGTCTTGATTGCAGCAGCTTTAAGGAATTGCAGGGAGTGAGGAGCAGAAGGTGACAGGAAACGTTAGCACTTCATTTAGAGAGCCAGGCTAATGACTTGTGTGAGGGCAAAAAATTAGAATTAATTCTCAGGGAAGAATTCCTGCTTTGACAAAAGTGAGACATCAAATCTGCTAATGACATGTCAAACCAGGTGGTGAGGAGCTGCTGCCCAAGGCTTAACTCCTTGCAGGATTTAAAGCAGTGTGGTGTTGAGACACGATGCCAACCCTTGAAGGTCCTTCCAAAACTTCTCCTTGGGGGCTTTCTAAGGCCCAAGGTTCAGGAAGCATGGGCAAGTTGCCACCAAAAATAAGTGGAGGAGTAAAATGCCAGAAGAGCCATGGACCACTTAATTACATATATTTTCTTTTACGATGATCTTAAATTGGATAAGGAGGCAGTGAAGAGACAAGGTGGAGGGAGCATTTGGCATGAAAGCTGGATGGAGAAAGCCTTTCTTGGTTCATCAAGAGATGGACAAGGACAGCAAGAGGGCTCCATGCTCCGCTTCTGTACATCTCCAGTACGTACTAACCTGCTGTGACATCCAGGGATATAATGTATATCCCCTAACACACAGAGCCTCTGTTTATGGGGCTGACACATTTTCCACTGCATATTTCTTGCTTTTTGCTGGGAACCCAGGTTTCCTCAAAGTGGAGAGAAGGAGCTCCTCCAAAAAGCAGCTTTGAACCTCCCTTTTATCTGGGGATCCTTTCCCTCCCCTCCATGGGGAAAAGTCCTAACGGGAAGATATACTCGTGACAGCAATCCTGAACACAGGCTGGAGAAAGGCAGCTCTTCTAAACTCCCCCTACAGTGGGAATATGAATGCTTTGTTTCAATAACATTTAACGGCAATTGCCTTAGCAACCTCTGGCCTGCTGTGATTAAATATTAATATTCTTCTAGTCTGTGCTCTTGCTGTCTTTTTTCTCTGGTTTCTAAATGAAGCTGTCCCAGTCTTGGCCTTCCTTTGGAGCACAGGGATGGAGCATAGATGAGGCACAGGAAGAAATGCTGGGTTCGACCACCCCAAATAAAGCCCTGAGCTTTGCTCTGAGCCTTGTAGAAAAAAAAATACAAAAAAAACCCCCACCCCACAACAAACGAGCCAGGCTACAAAGTTGCTGAACTCAGGGAAAATTAACAACACTCAGCCACCAGCAAAGCAATTAAAGGCCGGGTCCTAATTCTGTAAGTGCCTCGCTGATGGTTTCGCCGAGTGCCTCCCGGCACAATACAACTAATCTGTTAACGGGCCAAGCGCGTTATCACACGTCCGCCTGGTAGAAACAGGGATGCTGAAATGAATTGCTGTGATTTTTTTAACAGCGATTGAAGGGGGAGGAGGGAAGAGGGCGGCAGGTTTACTGTGGCTGGTTTGCTGTGGGCCACGGTTATTGGGGGTCCGGGTGCATTTTTGGGTACTCGATGTGGGGAGAGGGGATGTAAGGCTGGAGGGGGGATGCTCCAGGGAAAGAGGAGGAGAAGGAAGGTAAAAGGAAGGTTGAGTCTGGCTGAAGCAGGGCTGTGCTCCTTCTCCTTTTCTACGGGATGGTTTCAACTGTAGGTTGTGGCTTCTGGAACAAAATAAGCCCTATTTCCCCTAAAATTCTGTATGTAAGATATATAGAAAAGAAATTCTACTAAATAAAGGCTTTTTGCTGCGGACAGTGCGATGTTTCTGTTGTTCAGCATCACATTTTGGAGAGATTTGTTTTCTTCTTAAGAAAACTCCAGATTTGTTGGGTTTGGGGATGCCTCAGGATGTTGCTTGGTCCTTCAGGTCCCTGGGCTTGGCCACCATCAGGAAACAGCTCCCAAAACGAAGAGTCCAGGATGGTCCACAGCCGGCAGCGACATCCCTTGCTCCTGCTGTGCCAGTGCCTGCTTCCCTGCTGTCCCCTCTCTCTACCTCTGCAGCAGATGATTTGCTTGACCTTTAGATGGGAGATCTTCAAAAATCAACCAGGCTGATCGGGAATTTAATGCTGATTGAGGAGGTAATGTGGCTCTCCCTGTCGCGCCCCGGCAGGCTGGGGGCAGTTCAACGCTCCCAACAGCGATAGCTTTCAAATGAACTTCACAGCCATGACCCTGTTTAATCCAAGGGAATCATTTATTTTAGTTTTAAGGGACTAAGTGTGTGAACACCAGTGTCTCGCTGCCGCAGTGGCTGAAAAGCTGAGTTACTCAGCAGCTGTGTGCAGGGTTAAGGTGCTCCATCCCAGCAGGCTACATCCAAGGGATGGGAGAAACATCTCTGGGCTTCTCTGGGTACCACATCTGGCTTTTCCCAGCTTCCAGCATCCCTACATCTTTGCTCTGTAGAGATTAGCCAAATCTAATAGTGGGGTGAGAGCTTTCCTTGGAGGAAACTAAGGCATGCAAGCGTATTTTATGAAAAACCATGGCTGAATTGCTAGGAGGCAGCTAATCCTTTTAAAACAGGCTCAGGGCACTTTGAAAAACAAGTAGTGTGCCAAAAAGGGTCAAGGATGTGGTGTCTTGTCTATAAAAGGTTCTGCTCCTCCCAGTCGAGCTTTGCAGGAGGTGACCAGTCCTCGTAGGTCTGGGATCTCTCCTAGAAAGAGCCTGCTCTTACAATGAGTTGGCAACAATCGTGTTGTTCTAGCTCCAAAAAATAAATAAATAAAAAGTTTTTGAAAAAAAGGACAACAAAATATACCCAACCCCAAACAAACACGTCAATTAGTGTAATCAGCTCTAATGAGGAAAGGGAAGCCAAATTCAACACTTGGTGCTTCTGTTTGGGTTGGCTCATCGCAGGCAAGCCCAGCTCCTCTGCCCCACGCGCACTGGGGGGCAGCTGGGGCACCACAGCAGCACGTGGCCACGCCATCTCTGATGGGTTTGGGGTCAGCACCAGCGGCTGTTTTCCTTCTGCGTGTCATCCCGTTTATGGGAAGGCAATGGAGGGCAGGTCTCTGACTCGCGACGTTCAATCCGAAACAAAAGACGATGATTTATAATTTGCAGTTATTGTGCTGCTTCGCGGCGTTCTGTCACTGCCAGCCAGCCCTGGCAATTGGGCCTTTGGACCAGGATAAAGAATTGCTTTTCCTTCTATTTGCCCAATAAATAATAATAATAATAATAATAATAATAATTGCCATCGTGGCAATAATAAAATCCATCCATCTCCCCCCCTCCCCTCCCATGCACGTCGTTGTGAGCCCAACTTTTCGGCATCGGTTTGTTTATCGGGTGGATTCGGGCCGGTTGACTTTAACACAAGCTGTCGCCAAACAAATATCCCTGCGGCACACTGGGTATTAAAACCATCTTTCACGGATTCAAATCTTGTGAGAGGGGCCATCAGAGAGGCAAGGACCAGGACTGGAGGCTCAGCGTTACTTTTTTTCCCCCCATTCCAATGAATTTCTACAGGCGTAGCATCCTCATTTGGTCTCCAAACACCTGCTGGGGACATCAGGGCTATGCCAAGCCCTGGACCAGAGGGACTGAATGCTGCAGCCACCTTAACAGCAGAAAAATCCATCACGATTAACTCCTTTCCTTTGCACACCCCCAGACATAAGGGCTTTTTTTTTCATTTATTAGGGGTGCTGAGTCAGTTATTACAGGCTGGGCAATAATTACTATGTCTGCACGGGGTAATGGATGCTGGCTGGAGATGATCAGACACCTGAGCACTGGTGGCAACTCCCCAAAGGTGGCTCAATCCACCCTGGGACTTGCAGCTTCTTTTTGCCTTTCTTTTCTGGGTGTTTGGGATCAGGGGAGGAGGGAAAGGAGGAAAAAGGCATGAACCACAGAGTAAAACCTCACGGCAGGACTTGAAGGGGGTCCTAGCTGTGTGTACCCCATCTGGGAGGCAGAAAAGCAGGATAAATGAGGAGGACAAGCTGTTCTCCCAGAGGCCAGGATCTGGTGGTTATTTCTGATTCCCAGCCTGGCCCTGGGTGCCTCTTTACAGTCTTTGGACCCCCCAAATCTCATCGATGAAGGTCCGTATCAGGCAAGAAAACAGCCTGTAGAACAGGACCAGGGCCTGGAGGCATCTCCACGATGCAAATCCAACATTTCAAAGTGCTCAACCCCAGTGAAGAATCCCTGCCTGTGCTTATTTTGGCAGGACCTGCATTAACCACCAGAGGCAGTGCCATCCTAAAGAACTTCCCCAGCCCTTCCAGAGTCCAGGCACCTTGGATACAGGTTCCCCAGGAAGAGTGAGCCTCAAAACAGAACAAAACAAATCTTCTGTCTTAGAAAAAAAAAAAAGAAAAAACACTAAAAAAGTTGGCCCTCCTGACTCCTCCGCTGCAGATACTTTATTTTTTTTAATTTTTTATTCCTTTCTCTTTTCATTCCCCCTGGAGAAACAATTTGAGGGAGGGTTGCTGTCTCTCCTGCTGCTTCGCTGCTCCTGCAAACAGCCAGGCATCTATCACACAGCTCCTCTAATGGCCCAGCAACACACACAGCGAATAAACCTAACGGGGAGCAGCAGTGTCGCCTTCCCAGCTGGTACCATGCTCCCAAAAAAAGCCCAGCTAATGTTTCCCTGTAGATCCAGCCACCTGGGGCAGCGATGGCCAGAAGGCACCGTCGCAGCCAAAAGCTGCTAATTTATTATGGGAGATGAATATGATGAACGTTGCATAGATTGGGTCCCCTATGGTGCCGTCGGAGGTGATGGGTGTTTCGGATGCTGAGCTCTGCAGCGGGGTGAGGAGGAGAGAGGAGATTCAGCGCCTCGTCAGACCACGAGGGACACGCACGTCAAGTCATCTGGGGTCCTGGTGGGACTTTGCTGCGAGCGGGGTTTAATCAGAGCCCGGCAAACGCTTTTCCTAAGGGTTGGTGGGACAAGCTGCAGGGAAAAGGGCCAGGACGGTGTCGTTTCAAAGAGAGTGGGCAAAACGTAATCACACACTGGAAGGACTAATCCCGGATTATCAACAGGGGTTGGAAGGGATAAAACCATATCTAAGCACACAGCTTTCATCCCACAGGGCTTTGCAGAGCAATCACCATGCCGAATCGCAGGCGCCCCTGGGGTGCAGGGACCGCAAGCGGGTGCGGGGAGGGGGTGACACCGCTGGCAAGGGCACGGCTGGGAAGCTTGACTTCAGCTGGAGACCCTCACCAGGGGGAAAAAGGCCTTTCTGCAGGGTCCCATCCCTGTCCATCACCATCTCGGGTCCTTCCCACCCTGCTCCCGTGGCCACCACCGTGACCGCTGGCTGGTGGACGTTGCTTCTCTCCTCCTAGTTTTTCCTCCTTATCTTTTTGGCTTCTCTCCTGAAGTACAAATTGACCTCTCCGAATTTTCTCCTTTAATGCCCTTGTTCTAAAATGTTAATAACTGGTCAGTGACAGGCTGATTAAGCCTTCCTTCCTCCCTTATTTAGATTGGTGTCACCGCACCAGCTCTAACGGAGCCGTAAAGAACATTAACACCCGCTCGGCACTGACAGGGCAAACTATTCCCTGGGAATTGATAAGGGCTTTTTCTGGAAACGAATTTGGCGCTGGCAAAACAAACGGACGCCTTGAGCTCCATCCATCTCCCTTCCTTTAATAACTTTCATTTGGTTGGCACTATCTCCGGCGCCAATTAATGTAACAAATGCTTTTTATCCCAGCAGGGGCTTTTGCAGGAGCTTCAAGTGGGACGGCTCAACTTCTCTCCCCTCCTCTTTACCTCCCAGCTTGTGGGTGATGTTCTCCTCCCCACATAGCACCGAGGAGGCTCTGAGTGGCCCAAACTCTGTGCTAATGCCCCCAAATAAGTTGTTTTTCTTATAGCATCCTGTATGGATCTGTATCTATATCTGTGTCTAGGTCTAGGTCTTTATCTTTATCATCTTTATCTTTATCTTAGGTTTATCTTTATCGTCTTTATCTTTTTCTTTATCTTTTTATTTAATATTATCTTCACTGATATCTATGCCTATACCTATGTCTCTATCTATGTCCATATCAATATCCACATTCATATCCATACCGATAACATCTACAGCAATAGCCATATTCCTATCCACATCCATTTCATCTATATCCGTGTCTGTAGCTACATCTATATCCATATAACCTATATCTATATCCATATAGTCTACATATCTATATCTATACCTATATTTCTCTCTATATATATCCATATCATCCATATCCATACAATCTATGGATATATACCTGTATCCATACCATCCATATCTGTACTGCCCATATCCATATCTGTATTTACCTATAGAAAGAAGGGGCTGGGGGGAAGTTGTGGGGCAGAGGAAGGAAGGGATTTGCACGGGGAGGGTAGGATGGGGGGTAGGGGGCGAAGCCACCCCCCAGGGCAGGACCCTGGTGCCCAGCCATGATGCCAGTGCTCTGGCCGTGAGATTACGCTGCTGAGAAATAGTTGGTCACTGCGCAGGGCTGTGACAGGAATGGCAAGAGCAGAAACCGCTAAACCTGGTCTTTTGAGGGAGATACACCCTGAAAAACAGCAAAAGCCTTGCAATTGCTTTTCCCTTGGAAAGCAGGTTTTCTCTCCTTGCTCACTTTGGGCAGCTCAAAAGCTCTTTCTGGGCAGCCGCATGGGGAGGCGAGGGGAGAGGCACACAGCAGGAGATGCCCCCGCTCTGGTCTTCTGGGGACACGTATCTGTTTCTGCATTTCTTGCTTGAATCATCGTTCTGAATTCAGAAAAAAATTCTTTTCCCCTCCTTGTGAACTGAGAAGGTTTGTTCTGGAAATGTCGCTGCCAAAATAACCCCAAAGTTCCCACCGAACAACGTTGGGAGCCCTAATTCAGGTCCTGCAGCCCAGTTTTATCACATTAAAGGGATTTGAACACGCTCTTCCCCACCCTCTGTGGGTGAAGAGGCTGGAGAGGGGATGAAGCTGCTGGAGCTTTCGGCTGGGTGCAAGGATAACAGGATGCATGGGAAACATCGTTCTGATGTTTGAGCATGAAAAATCCTCCCTCATCCCGAGCCCTCGCAGGGCACAGCCTGAGCCTTCCCTGGGACGGGCTTCGAAAGATGAAGCTGTGAAAGCTGGTGACTTTCATTACCAGCAGAGAAAAGAAAAGAGAGAGGGAATATCTTTTACAGTTGGGTAAGTACTGCATGGGGCAAGTCAAGACTTTTTCCCTTTATAGGCTGTGTCTCACTGTTTGGATAAAATCTCTTCTATAGCAAGAAATACATCTCCCCTGGAAGTCCTCGGGTGCAACTTTGGGGTGGCAGTGCCTTGGCCCCGGGACTGCTAAATCCTCCCCCTGCAAAACCCTGGGCTAAATCCAGAGGCGATACCTGACGAGGTTTATCCCTGCTGACGGGGCTGCAACACCGCCGCAGTGATTTAAAACATGCATGCCCCTCGCCAAGCAATGCAAAAAAAAAACCCCCAAAAAACTGGAAGAATGAGCAAGTGCAAACGGGAGAGGATAAAGTCGACGCTACAGCAGCTGGAAAAAAGGAGATATATATATGTATACATGGTTTTTTTCAAGAGTGAGAAAGAATAAGCCTTAGGCTTCGGTCAGCTGTCACTGGTCTGCGATAAGGATGGGGGAGTTTAAATCCCATTTAGACACAGTCCTCGGGGAAGGGATGGAGTGGGAAAGGCGGTGGGAGGCAGCGCGGATCCGGAGGGTGGAAATCTCTCCTCTGAGCAGGGATCAAACCCGTCCAGGAGCGCCTCTGGTTCTCCAGTGAGAAGCAACTGGGTGCTTGATCTCTCTCCACCACTTCTGAACTGCTTGCTTTTAATTTTTTTTTTTATTTTTTTTTTTTTTGTGGTGGAAGGGCTTTTCAAAGCTTTGGCGCTCAGTCGCGTATAGAAACAAATGTGAAATTGAGGGGCAGCTTCAAGCCTGTTTGGATTTTGCTATATGTCACGAGGCATCCAACTCCTTCCCTGTTGCTTTATTAAAACGATACAGAATAAAATCCAGCCTCCCGTTTGCTTTCTCCAGAGCTGACTACCTTTTGGAGCAGCGAGAAGGTGGGGGCTGCTTTCCCAGGCAGCTCTGGCTTCTCTGCCAAGCAAAGCACCAGGGGAATGGGACAAAATACACCAGAAAAAAAACCCTGTCATACAAAATAAACCCTTGAATCTTCACCTGCAAATGAAGAAAACATCATTTTCTGGCACAAATGAATAATTAAAAGGGGGTTGCAAGGGCGCAGCCTAATCCTCAGCCCCTGCAAAACCTTCTGATTTCTCCAGGTGGGTGGATTTTGAGCCAAAAAAAAAACCACCCTAGAAGAAGGTGCAAATGCACCTTTTTGAGCCCCCAGCTTCACCTGTGTCTACGAGGAGCCCAATTACTAGAGGCAGTGACTGAGTATCGACCCCAGCATGGAGGAGAGTGAGGAGCTGGTGCTCCTCAGCTCCCCAGGGCCCTCCAGCCCCAGCAATAGGGCTGTGCTGGGCAGGGAAGCTCCCAGGCAGGGAAAATCAAAGCTTTTATTAGGAGATATGGGCAAGAAGACCTAATCTCAAGGAAAACAAAAATTGGTGAAAAGACACGGGGCTCTTGTACGCTGAGGGCAAATTTTCCTTTCTCAATGCCCCAACCAACACACCAATGGGGCCCAGAGACCATGCCCTGTCAAGTAGATGTAGGAATTTAATAAGGAGCAAGTCATCAATGATGTTTTTGCATAAGTTATGACTCTAAATAGTTTTTGACCAGGATTAGAAGCAACCTAAGGACCTGCTTTCCTGCTCCATCCTTGCTCGCCCTGTCTGCTCTGCTCCTTGTGCTCCTCATTTCTTTTGTGCTGGTAACCAGTGGAACTCCTTGACCCAAGGCCTGGTGGCTGCAGACGTCAGGTGTAACTGCTGTCAAGACCCAGACCTCAAATATCAAGGACAAGGAGTAAATATCATTGGCTAAATAATGTATATGAGCAAGCTCCAGGTCTTTCTAGTTCAGATCTAACCAGAAGAAACCTTTCCTACACATTTCTTTTTGCTCCTACAGAGATTCTTGCCTTTTCCTTCAACACCTTCTGGTAGTAATAACTCATCCCAGGTAGCAGGAGGTGGGATCTGGATTTGATTACTGATCTGATTTAGTCTGTCAACCTGGGTGTCTCTCAGCAGAGACTGCAAGTGTTTCATGGACAATTTGGAATGAAAGAGAGAAGCTTAAGGAAGGATTTATTCCATAACAATAGCAATGATAATAACTGAAGGGCTGGATATGGGTAACATCCAGCACACGGGGTGCTGGTTCCACCAGGCTCTGCAGGTTGCTGTAACACAAGCAGTAGCAGCAGATGGGATTCAAAAGGGAGGAATCTGAATTTCAGATTCCTCCAGCATCTTCTCATCACGGAAGAATATGGAGGTCAGAGCTCTTCCGTGATGATTTAGGCTAGTAATTAGGGAGATTTCTGCTGGGAAATCAGAATTAGAACCGTTGCAAGCCCTGCCAGCTTCTCCCTTTCGTGAGGAAGACCCTGTCTCACCTCGCAAGAAGCACTGCACAAGGCGGGAGGCTGCTCAGGCTTCAGTGAAATGAGAACAGTGAAAAGACAGCCAAGTAGGTTGTGCACCAAAGCTGGGGGTGCCTCTCCGAGTGCCTGTTGTGGGAATCGGCTGCAATCACAGACGTTGAGAGTTGCGGTGTCAAAGAAAATCTTGTCCTTCCTCCACCTGCGCGTTCGCTCGCTTTATTATTCAGGGAAGGATGCGTCTCACCTGAGAAGTCCTTAAGATGCCACAGACAAGCTCTTCTCTGATTAAGTGCTAAGGGAAGCTCCTGAGAGGGTTGCTCGACGTCGCCAGGAGAGGCAATGAATCAGCGAGCGTGTCTCATCCCATCGCTCTGTCAGCGTGGAGTGACAGGAGTGGGGATGGCAGGAACAGGTGGCTTTGGTGTCCCCAGCCCCAGAGCAGGCACCTGGAGCCACCAAGGGGCCATGGTGGAACTCTGGGATCTCTGGGAAGGGAACAGGCACCCTCTGTGGAAAAGAGTTTCCCTACTGTCATCAGTAGGGTGAGAGGGATCTTACCAAGAGTTTCTGAAGATCCTGGGGTTTCTTGACAGCCCCATCTCCGAAACTCTCATTCCCAGGCATGGACACATCCTCATCACCTCACCTGAACACATTCCAGACCTGGATAATAATTTGTTACCCAGTCCATAGACGATGAACATCTTTGTGTGTATCACAGCCAAATTATTCTCCCCCCTTCCTCTCCCCCCACCCCCCCTTTTTTTTTCACTAATTAATACCATCCCCAGGTATTTACCCTACGCATGGGTCCATCTCCTTTTCACCACTGCAGTTCCTAGAAACCTTTTCATCCCTGACGGCAGGAGACACAGCCTATGGAGCTACTAGTGCACCCAGATTTATTTCACTACGCTCGAAACACTGTGTCCTCTTTCAGAGCAATGGAGCACAAAATTCAGGAGGATTATTGCAGCGAAACCTACTGTCTGAGGGGCATGCCTTTGCAATGTCATTTCACTGTGAGTGAAGTCCAGAAGGGTTCCTTGACCTTGACCGTCGCCTGCTCATCTGGTCCTCAGAGGAGACCTCTGCTCAGAGGGAAACTGGGGAAGCCCCTTTGCTCTAATACTGGTGTGAGGGGGGAAGCATCTCCTCTCTTTCATGGATGCTCTGCCTCCATTTGCAAACTACCCCTGCCTTGTAAAGGAGCTTAAACATTTCCACTCTCACGTGAAGGACAGCCATCACCCACCACAGCGTTGAGGAGATCTGAGTCAACCCCAAACCATCTTGACCCAGTTCACTCCCTGTAGTCAAGGAGATTTTTTTTTTTCTCTTTGGAAGAGAAGAAATGGCACTGGAGGGCCTGGTTCTCATTTACACTTGAGCTGCTCTGAACATAAAAGGGCTCCAGGAGCTGCATTTGCAGCCCCCGCCACGCAGCCTGGAGAGGCTGGAGTGTAAATGAGAATCCAGCCCTTCAGCTAACGAGATGCCTTCAGCTTATTTCGTAACGGGCACCGAGCTGTCACATCCTCTATCCCCTAGCACCTAAGGTACCAGTGCCTGGGGCAGGGTGGTCCCAAAGGACCCAGGAGAGACCCATAAATAGCACACGGTGACCCACTGAGCTATTTAACAGTCAAGAAAGGAAGAGGGGTGGGCACAACCCCCCGCCCCATAAGACTCCCCTGGTGAACTGCCTACCCCACTGTGAACTCCCATGCCACCAGGCAGGGATGACCATCACCCTGTGCCATCTCCAATTGCCACATTGCCATACCAGTGGCATCCAGTTTGCGTCGGTCCTTTTACATCACAAGGTCGTTGCCCACACGGCAGGGTGGTGGGGTATGTGCTGCTTCTTCAACACATTTCTGATGAAATCCAGGGAGTTATACTCATAGCAAAGTTGCTTTGACCAACTAAGGAGGAGAGAAATGTCCCTCAGTCCTTCCCTGTCTGCAGCATTTTATGAAGCTCCTGGATTTGGGTGTGGGCATGCACAAACCCACCTTTCCATTCTGGAAACGGAGATTTATGGAGACCCACAAGCTCCTCGGGCCAGGCTCATCTTTCCAGAGGCACATCCAAATATAAAAGGGGTGTGAATGTGATGTTTGAAGGAGTGCACCCAGCTGTGGGTAGAGATATTCGTCTGGGGCATAAAGACATTTGAGGGATGCAGAGTTTATAGGAATGTATATATAGTGATGAGGATGCGCCCAAACCGAGGTGGACCGTATCTATATATATTTATATCAGCGACAGATAGAAGTAAACACACATCACCTTCGTGTTATATAAAGCCAGCAGAACATCTTCCAAATTTATCTCAATAAACCAAGCGCCAAGCACCCATATTTATATTTATGGCAATGTGGAAAAGCGTGTGTTCCCACCTCAGCCCCATCCTTCCTGGGGCTGGAAGCTGCCTGGAGGCTCCTGCAAACTCTCCTGGGCATCTCAGGAACCCAGGATGCATTTCTCATGGGGCTGCATCACTCACCACCAAATGAGAGACGCATTTACTGATCAGAGAATTAGCAGTTAGGGAGAAGGTGTGAATATGGGCAAAATTATGGCCTTAAGTCAAAGCACTGCAAAGGGGCTTTTTGATCAGTTTGTGCCTCTGTTGGAAATGATGTTTGAGAAGGACCAGAGCAGTGTGAATTCAGGATTATGTTAATGAGATGAATAATTTCAGGTTAAAAAAGAATTAAAGAGCAGAAAACCTTTGAAAAATGCTGAGATGTTTCATCCTGGTATCTCTGAAGTGAAAGGCTTTGTTTCAGAAGTGCCAAAACATTTTGCTGCAATATTTTCGAAAGCTCCTAAGAAGCCTTTTTTCCCCCTCTTTCCTTTCGCTTTAAAAGGCAAAGCGGAAGTTTAATTAATTGACAAAACCGAGCCAAAACGCTTGGCTTCACCGATTGCAAGAGGAAATTGCCCCTTTGGGTGAAGCCACGATGGGTTTTGCCTCTTTGCTTGCAACGATGCTGATTTTTCTCTTGCAGCATCCCCAGCCGGCATCTCGCTCCGAACCCGCCAGGCACAGCTCCTGCTGCTCCAGCCGTGGCCTCAGCTGCAAATCCTTCAGCTGGTCCTTGTCTCAATATGAATAATATATTTTTCTTGCTAGATGGGGGAAAAAAAAAAAAAAAAAAAAGCAACGAGAGATTTATTTTCCAAAAAGACACATACTCTCTTTTGTCTCTGTCTGAATAGCGAGCGTTACATTAACAAAAGATATTTAAATGCCCCGTTGTACGTAGCAACCACAATCTTATTTTTCTGCTTAATTGTCCCACCTGTATTTAAAGCCAGTGACTGGGTTGTTACTGGGAAACAGCATTGAGTGACTGTCACCAGGAATAAATCTGCCCCCAAAGCCAAGAAGGAAGGGGAAAGCAGGGCTGAAGGGATGTTTTTACCTCTCCGCTGGCTTATTTGTAGCCAACCTGAATGAAAACACAGCCCTTCACAAATGACTTCCCAGTTAATTCCACTCTAGGAGAATAAATTGGAGCCAGGGACAAGCTTCCTGGCTGGGAGAGGTAATTATTCTGACATGCCACCTTAATTACATCGTAATCCCCAGCTGAAGGAGGAAGGGGCCCTTATGGCCGCCTCTCTACAAACTGACTTTTTGGAACTCTCTGGGAGATGCAAAAGGCTTTTCCCTGCTCTGCTCCCAGTTTGAGTCTGCTGGAGAAGGATGGAGAAAGAGCTGTCAGATCCTCCTGTCTCTCTCTTGCTCTTCTCAAGGACTTTGCACATCTATAAAATGGGCAAGAGACTCTGGAGTTCCCAGTGTGCATTATTTCCACCTTTCCTGTAATTAGTTGCTTTGCATCTTTAGTTTTTTCCTAAGTTTTGCCCCTTCCCAGAGCTGAAATATCCCCAAAAAGCAGCTGATCTCCCCCAGATCATGGCAGGAAAAAATGTGCTTTGTTTTCCCTAATGCAAGGAAAAAATCCAGAAACCAAATAATAATAAAAAAACCCAACCAAATCCCCCCCCCAAAAACCCCAAACAAACAAAAAAATCCACAAAAAAACCAACCCAACGCTTTTTCTCTGAAGGAAATAAAACCACTTTCTGTATCTTTATATATCATAAAGGTGCAGGGAAGGGCACAAACACCATTTTTATTTTTTAGGTTTGCAATTCACATTTAACCTGGAGCCATCTGTTTCGCTAGCAGCTTGGCAGTTAGAGGGGGCCCGAGATGTTCATCTGCAGACGTGTCTCTCTGTCAAGCTCACTCAATTTTCCAGCTGCTTTAAGGCAGGTGGCTCCTGCTGATTCCTGATGAGCCCATGGAGCTCCTGGACATGAGTTTCTACCACCCCCCGCGAGATGCCACTAGCCCCAAAATGTCTCTCCCAGCACGTGGTCCCTGGGAGCAACAAACCGTGAGCCTCAGGTCACCCCTCACTGGTGTAGATACTCACAGAGTCACCCAAAATTTTGGATTTACTTGGGTTTAGGATGTTTAAGGATGCTTGAGCCCCTCCAAGAGCTCCCCTGGGGCCAAGGTGCTTGCACCTCCACCTGGTGTGGAATCTCTAGTGCCTAGTAGAGGTTGGGTTTGCGATTGCAGCTGCCTTCTCAACACAGGCACCATAGGATCTTCTCCATTCCTTTCTTAATGAAATGTATTTTTGAGACTGATACATGCCTTTGGAAATCAGATTGGAATTGGTCACCAGGTCTAAAATCCCTGAGTGAAGAGATATATCCCATGAGATGGCACATCTCATTTCCTACCCAGGAGCATTGCAATGTCCAGAGGCTTTATTATAGGCAACTGCTTAGTGGACAAAATGCCCCATAATGAGACCTCCCATCCCCTCCCTCATCTTCATCACTCACTAATGAGGTCAATGGTGCTTCCCCATGCTTCACCGAGGTAGGAAGCCACCACCATGCTTTCATCCCCTTGTAATACAAGCCTGCTGCTGATGGGTCAAAACATTTCTCTACCATGGATAAACTGGAGGAATCCTAATTTCCCAAAGGCTTTGGCCACTTCCATGGTAGCTTTGCAGGAGCTTTGACCACGATGCAACACATGAAGGTGCACGTGGAGAAAAAGAGACCTGGACATGTGCCCAAAAACAAGACGGGGGGAGACACATCCCTGTCCCACGCAGATCCATGAGCTGCCTCCTTACACTCTTACTCACTCATCACGTGCTGCCTGCATGTTTAGCATAGCACAAAGCAAAGCGTTAATGAGCATCACTCGTTATTAACTAATAATGAATGGATTAGTCAGCATCTGGGAAGAAGCTGAGCAGAGAAGGGGAGGGCTGGGAAGCGACCCTGGCAGTGGCTCTGCCTCTCCCAGCTCTGTCTGCAGTGCTGAGACTGATATTTTATTTATCCAAAGGCAGGCAGTGCTGAAAGGACACAGAGCTGATGGGGGCACCTCAGGGGTTTATTTTCATTCTAATGTCCATTAATGTCCATTAATGGAGCATCATTTTAGCCCTCACTCCTCCTCGCTGCCTCCCTGCAAAAAATCCATGCCCATTCCTTCTGCTGCAGATATAAACCTGGGTTTAGGATCATTTCCAAGCAGTGAAAGTCTTTAACGACCCTTAATTAAAGGGCATTTGGGGACAAAGGGCTGATGAGAGGTGACAGGAGGAGTGGGTTACTCTGCTGCCTGGATGTGACCTTATTACACTGCTCCAGTGGCTGCAGGTTGTTACCACCATGATTAACGCCGGGGAGGTTTTCTCATCCACCAGGTGCCCCTTAATTGGGGTGATGGGTAAACTGGCAGAAAGCAGAGCGAGGAGGGGAACTTTTGTCTTTGGCCAGCAGAGAAAAACGGGGTCCCTGTTCAGTTTTGGGCTGAGGGAGATTCCTTGGTGGGTGTCCGACCTGAAATCCCAATGCTCACATCTTGAGAGCCTGGGCCAAAAGTTTTCGAACACGGAGCATTGCTTTGGGTTTGGGTTGGGTTTTTTTTTTTCAGGTTGAGAAACACAACATTAGCGTTGACAAATCTTTCACAAGAACAGCTTGATGCTGACAATTTTCTTACTGCCTATTTATATTTTCCATTACACGTAGCTATTTCTCTCCACACTCTATATATTTTGTTCTCAAAATGTTATGTTCCATGTATGTCTTCGGTGCCAAAGGGTTTGGGGGACTTTCTTTTTCTCCCCCACTTTTTTCTTACTAATTCCTCAGTTTTGCCTCCTGGAAAAACTGTTATGGAGACATATAGTACTTGAAATACTCTTCCTCTCTGTAGTTGCAGCAATATATATTATTATATATTACATACATTGTATTATCCTGCTTGATAGAGCCACGTTGAAAATAGAAAGTGAGGTGAGAGGCATGGTGCAGACGGTGGGACCCCTGCATGTGGGGGACGTTGCACATGGGCCTCTGTCTCATTAGGATTCAGAGCACTTGAGTCGTGGAAACCTTCAGCTGCATCATTCTCCATCTGTGGGTTTAACCCATACTATGGGTTGAGGGAGTTTTCATTTTAGTAATGCAAACCCATGTTTTGAATTATGGGTGTTCACCCAAAAGCCATCCCTCAAAACTTCACACCTCTTCCCACCTGGACTCTTCTCTCACTCTGGGGGTGCTAGGGCAAACCTGGCCATTCCCACCCCTGCAGTTCCTGGACCCTTCAGTGTGAGGTCCTTGATGAAACCCTGTTTGGTCTTGGGGGCAGAAGAAGGAAGCATCCCAATGTATCTCGTGCCCCATTCCCTGTGGGGAGGCTACAGACCCTTTGTGTTGTCCACCTGATGGGTGGTGGAGTCTGGGCTCAAGGCTTGGGGCAGATCTCTGCCTGCTGAATGTGGCTGTACCCACCATGATAGGGACAAAAAGCAAGCACCAGGGTTGAGAGAAGATGCAAATGTCAGGAGTGAGATGCAAGGACCAATGGGGAGATGTAAGCATCAGGGGTGAGATGCAAGGACCAGTCGTAGAATCATAGAATCATGGGTTTGGGTTGAAGGGACCATAAAGATCACTGACTTCTAGCCCCCCTGCCCTGGGCAGGGACACCTCCCACCAGACCTGGTTTCTCCAATCCCCATCCAACCTGGCCTTTAATACCTCCAGGAATGGGGCGGTCACAGCTTCTCTGGGCAACCTGGGCCAGGCTCTCACCACCCTCACAGCAAAGAATTTTTTCCTAATATCTTTTAAATCTCCTCTCTTTCAGCTTGAAGCCATTACCCCTCATCCGATCCCTAAATCCCCTTGTAAAAAGTCCCTCTCCAGCTTTCTCTGTAGGTCTTCTTCAGATACTGGAAGGGGCTCTAAGGTCTCCCTGGAGCCTTCTCTTCTCCAGGCTGAACACCCCCAACTCTCTCAGCCTGTCCTCCCAGAAGAGGGGCTCCAGCCCTCGGAGCATCTCCATGGCCTCCTCCTGCCCCGCTCCAACATGCCTTTCTGATGTTGGTGGCCCCAGAGATGGAGGCAGCACTACAGGAGTGGAGCAGAGGGGCAGAATTTTGCCCTGCTGGGTGTGCTGTTGGGAATACAGCCCAGCACCAGGAACGCAAACTTCAGGAGTGAGATGTTAGCATCAATGGGGAGATGCAACCACCAGGGCTGAGATGCAAGCACCAGGAGCTTCCTCAGAGAAGCCCAGCTCCAAGCCTGCCCACCCTTTTGAAGGTCACACAGAGAAGCTGTGCTGGAGCAAAGGCTTGTCCCCATCCCCAGAGGTGTCCACTGATGCTTTACCCATCACACCAGCCTCCTCCCTCAACTGTGGCTGAGACAGAGAGAAGTCCGTGCTCCAGGCGACTCAGAGAAGAGGCAGAGAGATTAAAACATCTCCTGATTTTCTTCCACGCTTCACTGAAATCTACACGCATCGAATGCTTTGATATGATAGGAGCAATACCAAACACATCCTGGCTCTGCTGGAATATGCCCAGCAAAGGAAAAAATAATAAAAAAAAAGGATGGAAAGGTGAAAAACCCCAGGAAAAGAAAACAAAGAGCAGCTGAGATTAATATATTAAAAATGCAGAAGTCAGCCTTGTCCTTCAGTGCCCTGTCTTGGACAGAGGAGTGGTGAAAATTATATATGCACACATTTAGGCGGGATAAACGATTGCTGGATTTTCTGAAGCAAAATGCATCTCTGCATCATCGTAACGGCTCCCAAGGAGTCCAATCCACATGCTGGGATGCAGATCACTTCTCGCTCTCTGGAGCCCTTCCCAAAGGCGAAGCATTGACACTCGGAGGGCAGGAGATGCTTAGACAACTGCCAGATCAATTGCACTGCATCCCTATCTTCTGTTTGTTAATAAAAAGAAGGGAAGGGAATGGCAATGGATAAAATTGTCGCACGCTGACAATGCTAAAGAGATTATCGAGGTCTCAGGAATTCGGTTATAGCTGGAATTGGCCAAATAAATCATTACAAACCAGTTATTCGATGATTTTAGCCCTGTTTTATTTGGTTTATGAATCACTCACGATGGCACCATCATTTTTACAAACTGTTATGCAAAAAAAATTCTGTGTTAAGTGCGGGATTCGTCTCCCATAACAAGACACTTAAAAGTTCGGTGTCTAATCCGATCGAGACATTTAGGCTTTCTTTTTTGCACAGGGGGACCTTTTCCTAGTCCTTTAACAAAGGCTTGAACTGATATATTTTTATCGATTTTCTTGTTCCTGAAAAACAGATTTTCGATAAAAACCTCTTTTACTCGTAAGCCATAAAAAAAAAAAAGAAAGCAGCCAAAGTGCTGCAGGTGAAAATGTTATGAAATATCTAGAAAAACAACTTTCCGTCATGTTTCTGATACTTTTTGAAATGTTTCTTTCTTGCTAAGAAGCAAAAAAAAAAGGGCAATTTTGGCATCAAACCCATCCTGGTTCTTTTTTATTCAGTGTTTCCTTTGGGTTTTGGTGTAGAGCTCTGTGCTTTCCCTCCTGCTCCATCATTGTGGGCTGAACCCTTTTGTATCCAGCTGAAATGTGCTCTCTCATGACACACAGTTTGCTCCCCAGGAGGATGCTATGCGTCATCGAAACGCATCCCAGCAGGAGGACAGTAGGAGCATCCCAAGGCTGGTAGGAGCCACATGACATCTGCACCTACAAACCCCGGAGGAAAGGCAATTATTACCAACTTTTTTGAAATATTTTGCAAAAATCTTGGAGCTGATTGCCTTCTTTCAGGTGGAAGATGCACCATTCTCAAAATCTCCTCTGCTCTTTCCTTCCCCCATGTTTGTTGGGTGTCTGGAAAGCTCTCTGTGCTCCCACCCTTTTGCCTTTTCCCAGTGGGAAAGTGCTTTTTCCCCCCTAGAAAATTTCAATTTCAATAAAATCATCTTTTTTGGCAGGATGGGGAAGGCTGCTGGCAGCACCGGGGTGCTCATCCACTCCTGTGAGAGCTCTCCCAGGAGGAAAAATGTAGGAAAAGCCACCGCTGCCAGCTGCATCCCAGCCTCACCTGATCAGGGCCATAGACGCTGCAGTGGGGTCCTAATTAAGGAGTGGGGTCCCTAATTAAGGAGTGTTATTATTTCCCTGTGGCTGGGAAGAGAACTCTGAAGATCTCTCTTTTTTCACGTTAAAGAATGATATTGGGTGTTTTTATTTGGGCTAGCTTTATATTCTGGTTTTAGTGAGAAATTCCCTCCATGGTGGAGGCTGCTGGGTCAGGATGCTCCTCATTTTGGTGGGCTTTAAGGAGGAAATGGGAAAAGGGAAAAACAGGAAATATTTCTTTGGTCCTGGGCTGCCATGGCCAGGCATTGCCTCTTCCATCCGGGTAATTCAATCAGGATTTATTTTTCTCAATTACAAGAATATTTTCCAAATTACAAGCATCCTTCACAGGTTGATGGATACCCAGAGGTCTCACTGAAGCTGACCAAGGACCAACACATCTTCTGGCAGTGGATCAGGAAGGGCCAAAGGGTTGAATTTGTTCCCGGCTCCCTGCCTCCATCTCTGCTTTGGAAAAATATTTATATATTTTCATTAAGGCTGGCCTCCCTGGTGCTCCGGGAACTGAGCTGAAATGCTCATTAAAAGGAGGAAAGGAAGAGCAGGGCCAATTTCCTACCCCTTGGGTGAAATTAGGCACATATGGGTAGATGTAACAAAGGATTTAAAGGTCTGAAAGTGCAGACATAACACAAAATGTGGGGAAAAAAATAATTTGGACCCTTCAGATTGAAGCCTTGGGAGTCTTTTTCCCCCCCAAATGAACTGAGTTTTCCTGCAGTGGAGGAAGAGCAGGGTGGAACGATGGAGTTATTAAAACAAATGCCACCGCAGTCCCCAGGGAGGGGACCGCCGGCTCCTCTTGGCCACGGCGTGGGTTTGAATAATTTGGCTGCTTAGCTCGCCGCCGGCTTGAAAAGGAAACCTTTGGCAGGCGGTCACCCTCCAGCGAGCCCGGGATGGGGTCGCTGGGGCTGCACCGCACTTTCTGAATTGAAGCAGTGGACTGTGAAATAGGAATTACTGACAGCTCTTAAGTATATCAAGAGAACAGCCCTATTCCTTAATACAGAGCCACTAATAGACATCTAAAGACCTATAAACCAGACAATTCCTCTATATCATCCTAGTTAAATCAATGTAGTTATATTACCCTCATCATTTTCCCTTTAACGTTTATTACATTTTGCCACTGTAATTTATTTTTTCATATCCATCAGCCGATTAAAGACTTTATTCTGAAGATACACACATCCTTGTGACCTACTTGAAGCTGACCTAAACTGTTAAGTAAAAGCAATTTGGAGGAGGAGGTTAGGGGAGGGGTTGCCCTCCTTGCCTCCCTGGGTTTTTTATCCTTGTACCGGGAGCGCTAGAGATGGGAATGTTGGGTGATCCCGACGGAAAGCCTAGATCTTGCGTGCTTGTACAGTCTTTAGCAATTTTTACTCTGATTTGAAACAAGTCCTCGTGGCAGCTGGACACCTCATGTATGTTTGAGCACACAGCTTTTTGCCTTTCCAAGGGATGCAAGGAGGGGCTGCGAAGCCATTGGAGCACCTCGAAGTTGCCCCCCTCCTTGAGTCATCACCTCTCCATGAACCCTAGAAGATTCGCGAGAGGAGGAAGGAGCAGTTCTGGAGTGCCATCTATTGATGTCGTCCCCACAAGGTGGAGGATCCGACCCGACCCACCAGCATGGGCTGCCCCTGCTTCTGGCCGGGGGTGCCAGGATCTGCTGCCTCCTGAGCCATTCCCTGCTTTGGTCAAGCTTTTTCTTTTTATTCATTCCTCTCTCTGAATTATTTAAACATCCCCACTTAGACATTTATGTGTCCGGAGCCACTCCTTTTATTTTCAAAGAGCATCATCTCTCACTATTCGGACCCATGAGCACCAACACTCCAATTTTATTAGTTTGGTTGGCTTTTTTCCTCGTTATTATCTCCTTTATTTTTTGAAGAGGGATTATGGCAGGGATACATTATTGTGGCACAATTTCTATGGTACAAGGTTCTCCCAGTTTGCAGATGATACCCCTTAAGGAGAAGCTGCACAATTGGAGCTTCAGGTCATCGCAGTACCTGGGTATGTGTTGCTGAGCATGAGGAAATGCGGTTAATAAAACTCCAGGAGGGGCAAAAATGGTTGAGAAAAAGAAGAACAAACAACAATCTTGCAAGGAAATAAACCCCGTGGCAGGAAAAGATGGGGAAACCTGGAGCTTTTAGACCTGGGGCTGTTGGATATGACTTTCCATAGGGGAACAGTAGAGTTTGGACATAGGGAGGCCATTTCCTACTGGCTTTTAAATTTTATTTATTATTTATGATTGAATTTTATTGCTTTTTATTTATTGCTGTAAATGAAGGGCAACTGCTTCAACCTCTTCCCTCCTCTTCACCCTTCAAAAAACTCATCCGAGAGCCCTAGCCTCCATACAAACTTGGATCTTGCAGGATAAAGAGTGTGACTGAGCAAGAGAAGGTGGATTATGTCCAAATATCCACACTGGGAAGAAAAAAACCCACAAGCTGCTGGCAGACAATCACCCAGAGATCGGAGCAAGGCGATTTAACTCCCTCATCTCCTTCCCGTGTGGCTCAGGGCACCTTCGCCTCGATAAAGCCATCCTCATCTACCCCCAGCCTTGCAGCCTCCCATGGCTGAATATTTTCCAGCATGAGCAGTTTTATTCTCCCAAATCTTTTCTTCTGCCCCGGGGAGCTTCTCCATCAGCTCATGGTCGTTATCGCAACGAGACTCCGAGCTCCCATCCTTGGCATTTAGCAGGGAGAGAATGGCTGCTCGGAGGGTGCTTTGCTCCAGGAAATTATTTTTTTTTTTCTTAATTATTTCCATTTTGTTTAGCTCAGTGATGGTGGGATGCTCTTTGTGCCTCATCGGCAGGCTGTCAAGGGAAATGACTCTTTGCCTATTCGAGCTCTGCAAAAATGGTGCCCTGGATGCCAGCAGATCCAGCCCTCAACTTTATTTTTTAATATATAATTATATCTGGACTCCTGTGACCATTGAGGAGCCCATGATGATGCAGAGACCTTCATGGAGGTTATACACGGGGATGCAGCTCTGCTTTGCACCAAAATACTAATTTTTTACCTCCCAGAGGGCCAAATAACCAATCTTTTTGTGGCAAAGTAGCAAAGTTTTCCCTACGGACTGTAACTGGGAGTTAGTTACCTTGGGAACTAGATTTATCTCTTCCCTCTTACATACTTAATATAGCCCATCACAGGGAGGGCACTTTTAATAACCAATTGATGGAGAATTGCAAGGGATAAATTATGCATCCCAGGACTGGCAGTGAGTTATGGACTTCTCCCTCCTGCTCCAGCGCATGAGGACCCGGCACTGAGATGCTCCCGTGCCCTTTAAAAGGGTCACAGCCATTAAGGCTGGCATTTTTGCTGGGAAAAAGGGCTTTTTTGGGTTTTCCCAGAGCAAATCCCTGCCTCTCTCAAAAGCAGCTGGGCTAGTGTTGGCTTCGAAGTGAGAATAGGCAGAGGAGAATACAATGATGAGGATGAGGAGGGTGAGGAAAGCCGTATTTATATTTATCATCTATAAAATATACATAGTGCTCTTGCAATGAATATAGGGAGAGGTTCTTCCTCCGATGCTATAATCTCAGCAAAAAGCTTTCAATCTGACTTGGAAATGAAGTTTTTTAAAATTCATCTCGTTTAAAATATTAATCTCACATGTTATTAATAACATGGGGAAGAAATATATATTTTAAGTGAAGGTTTTTATCATCTGACTATCACTTTAATTCACAGTTTGTCCTTTTCAAGAAGACATCCATTCTCCGGACATCGTTAGAAGATGAAAACTTAAATCGCACTCACTGTTAAATGTTTCATCTGAGCCTGATTCTCTTTTCAATATCCTATTTTTATAAAATAATAATACATCCAGCTCGAGGGTCTGTTACAAAAAAGTATAATATAGATTTTAAATACAGTCTCATCTACCCTCATCCTAATTTGCAGCTTGTTTTGAGGTACCCATGTGCTGCAAAGCCGGGAAAGGTATCCAGGATGTTTGTCACCTCCCTGTGATTTTCAGCTTCACGGGAACGCTGAGTCTTTATTTCTGGTAGGATGGTGCTGGGCTTTGCATGAGGTGGGTCCAAATTGCCCTGGATTTGGGGGTTCCATGGGTTATTAAGTGTTTTAAGAGTTATTCTCCACTACCAAGCCTTCTTTTGCCAACCTCTTTAACCAGCTGGTGAACTGGGCTTGTTCCCTGCCATGGGAACTGCTTTTCATGGTGGCCAGATACCAGTTTTAATCCCAAATCGGCCACAATTTTTGAGTATGCTACAGGGTAGAGGAATATCCTGACTATATATTAACTTTTTGGGGTGATGCTTCCTTCCAACATCCCTTGGACAAACCCCGTGGAGGCGTCTACATCCGGGATGGCATTTAATCTCTCTGCTTTCCTGGGACACTCGGTGCCAATGAGACACATCACCTCTGGAAATTCAGCTGAAAGTTGAAGCGAGGGAAATGTTAAATTGCAGAAATAAAAAAATAAAATAAAATAAATAAAATAAAAAGAATGAGAGAGCGATGCTTTCCCCTTGACTTACCTGCCTTGGCAGAAGTCCGGTCCCGCTGTTCGGGAAGCATCTTCCACCTCCCCAACAATCCCGAGGGATGCTGCCAGCTTGGGCTGGCATCAATTTTCCTCTCCCCTCTTTCCAGTTTGCTCCTAAAGGTGCTGCCCTCTCTCCCGTGCTCTATTAATCGCCGTTACGGATAACACACGCCCCGCTGAACCCGCTCCCACCGACCCATCTGCAAGCAAAGGGTGGCCCCCCCACCCCCCATTGCAAAGGAAACAATAATTTTTAATTAAACTCACAGCAGCGGGGTTTTTATCACCGGCATCAGGCAGGCAGAGCCTGGTGCTTGCGGGCTCCCTCCTGCCTGCAAACGTGGCTTTGCCAAGAAAAAAAAGCTTTATCGGGTACAGGGAGCTTGTCTGCCCAGGGATGCTGGTGGGAAAATGCTTCCCCTATATACCCACATCCCTTTTCCTATATGTCCCTGCTGCCCTATGGGCAATGCTCAAGCAAAGGCTGAAATATTTGCACGTCTAGGAGAAAGCTAGGGAACGATAGCAGAGCTGGCATCACCCCAGCATCGGGAGTTTCCAGCTTTTAATTAAGTTTAGAGCAAAACTGGCAGGGGCTTATCTATAGCGTGCACTTCCCCGCTGCTAACACATCACAGCCCCCCCTCCCGCCCCACCACTGCAAACTGGAGGGGAAAAGGAGCTGGAGATGACGGTGGGGACACAGCTCGGAGGGACATCTGACAGCGCTCCTCACCCAGATGGGTTTGCAGCCTCTTATTTATTGATAAAAGCTCAAAAGCGGGGAGGCTTGGGCTTTATTTCCCCCTCCTTCAAAAAAATAAAAAAAAATAAAAGAAATCGCATTCACGGCTGTTTCTTTTTTCTTTTCTTCTTTTTTTTTTTTTTTTTTTTTCCAGCTGCCCCAATTATCCCATTTGTTCAAAGAAAAAATCTTGCAATTCGAGGCATTTTATTTATTCTGCCCAAGCCGTGTTTACAACGTCGCATCGGAGCAGTGGGGTTGAGTTAAGCGGTGCTGGTGGTTGGGGGGAAGCGGGGGGGTGGGGGGAGAGGGGAGCATCTTGTTGGGAAAAAATTAAAAGGAGAAAATTAAAAAGAGCAATTCTAAAAACGCAGACATCAAAGGCATCATTTATATTTCAAATCGTAGGGAAATAACTTTATAATGAGGAATCATAACAGGGAAACTGAAGACTCCGGCGTTATTACATCTCCAGCTTCAAAACCCTCCCATTGTTCTAGTTGAGAGAGGAAAAAAAAAGAGGAATAAGTTAGAAAATTAGCAGGAAGAGGGAAAAAGAGAATAAACTATTAATCATTAAAGGAGCAGATCTGTGGTGAAAGGGGCCCCCTCAAAACTAGGGGTGTTGCGCTGCTCCCTGCACTGCACATCCCTCTCCCCTCTGATTTTCAACCTGGGGGTTATAGGATTTTATTTATTTTCTTTTAAACATGTCCAACCCACAGCAGAAGGCAGTGCTGATCCCCCCGGGATGCTCCTGAGCATCGCCCACAGCCCCCAAACTCAAACCACCTCTTTCTGGTGAGGAAGAAGGGTTTCTATCCCAGGGATGTTGCCCTGCTCGTCACAATTCGGGTGATAAAAAGCACCTTTTGTTATTCTGAGGATTAATTAGTTAGCGTCTGTAAAGCATGATATAGCTTGCCAACGAGTATTAATATTGTCCCATTCAAAAGAGAGAGCTTTACTTATGATTAATTATTATTATTACAACCACTTTGGCAGCAGCAGGGGGGAAAAAAAAAAATATTCTGAGGGGTTTATTTGGAAATGAAATGCCCAGTTTTCCCTCTGGAGCATTTGGGAAAAAAGGGATAGTGGTATTTGCAACGCCTGAGGAAGCAGCTACGGGGAGATAAGAGCTTCTTGGGATGAAGAGACTGAGGGAGAAGGAGGCTTCACGCAGAAGCTGCTTGGCAGGAGGAGCAGGTAACGCTGCCCATGGCACGTGCTGAGACGAGCATCATTCAGGCAGCTGGGAGCAGCCCTCAAACAGCAGATGACCACTGCTCCCTGTGGCCCACCATGCACATGGTCCCGGTAATCACAACCCAAATGTCCCCCCCTCGCACTCCTGTCCCATGGCTTAATGTCACAATGGCCCCAGGGGGAGTTGCAAAGGGCCCAATCCAGTGCCGGGACACAGCAGAGCACAGACAGAACTCATTGCTCCCACCATCTACTGCTGAGGCTTAAGGGATTTGGGAACTCAGCCCCAATTTAGTCGAATACCTCTTGTTCTTTTTAATTGGGCTCGTGCATCTAAACCCCTTCGGCAAATCTCAGCTTTAATCTCCCCGCGCCCTGGTTCCTCGTCTGTTCAATTATTAACATCTCTAATTACTATTAAACACATCTCTCTCCCCAACTTGCCAGCTGTCTGCTCAGCTTCGGAGCTGGGAGAGGGTGGTTTTGAAGAGCCCAGTGCCCTTTTCTACGGCATCAAGCACTGGATGCATCTCCAGGGATTTCAGCATCCCTTGGGAGCTACCGGACCCCAGGATGGGGCTCAGGGAGGCTTCATCCCACCCAAAGGCAGGTGTTGGCAGAGGATGTAAAGTGGTTTAAAGAGCTGAAAGGGATGGTAAAGCCAGATGAACAATTAGCAAGCCCCAGGAACGGGAGGGATACAGCTCCGAGCATCGCTCCGTGGATGCTCATCCTCTTTCAAAACCAACCCAGTTTCGCTACGGGACCTTTCCTTCCCATGCCTTCTCCACGCCAAAAAGAAGAGCTCATGATGCTCAACCTGTAAAAACCACCTGGGAAAAAAAAAAAATAAATAAAGCTCTGTAATGTTACCAAATTGAAGCAAAACTTTCCTGTGAATCTTCCCTATCCATTTCAGGTTTTGGCCGGCAGTGGTGACAGATCAACACCCCTCTGCCTGCATGCCTTTGAAGGTGGAAAACTTGCCTATCCTTCCAGATACTTTGTCAGGAAGAAGCAGGCAGATATATTTTCCCCTGGTTTGCGTCCGTGCGCGTATCCCACAGCTGAGGAATATGTTTGTTATGCAGAATTGCTTGTGCCACTCTCCTGGGAACAACATTTGGTTGGTAGATAAATCCTTACCTAGGCTGCTCCGTGTCAGCTCCTTACAGAAGTCGAGCATTAGTATTCTGCCCTACCGCCCGATGATTTATGTCACTAAGCAACACAGCATGAACTGCAATTTTTACAATCAAATATACAATTTACGCTACATTTTCGGCTGCATATTTTAGCAGAGGAGCTTGAAATCGCTGGCGGCAGCGCTCAAGCCGCCGAGGAGTTTGGAAAGCCCCAGCCAGTGCCACAGCCTCTGCGTGGGGGTGAGTCAAGTCACTTCTGGAACCTGGCAAATATTTGAAGTCAATGTGCACCGACTCGATATTACAAAGAGGGGAAACTCCTTTCCCTGGGGTTTTTCAGCCCAAATCCTCCTTCTGCCACTTCCCTGCCTCAGTTTCCCTGGCGTTCATCTCTAGGGATGCTCTGGGAGAGGAGCCACTCAGCTGCCAGCATCTCCTTGGGCTCTGGATTTCCCCTCGCAGCCCACGGCAGGCGTGCGATGGATCAACGCTTACTGGGAACTGCAGCTATGAATTTTTCATAGAAGCAAGGAAATTTGAGCCCCGGTTTGGTTGTTTTATTAAACATACAAGCAGGCATCCTTCAGGGAAGACATTGTGGGCAATTATGGAGCTGTGATTGGCATGGTAGATAACAGAGCTGTACAGATGTTAATACCTAATTTGCTGCACAGCTTCGCCCCAGGGAGATCTAAGTAGGAAAAGAGGCAATTTGTTTCGGTTCAAAACCTCGGGAGAAGTCCACCCCGGTGGAAAGGGGAGAAGAGTTTGGATAACTCAATTAAGAATCATGTGTTTTAACCCAAAGGTGCGGGGAGGTCTCCAGCCCCAGCACCAAAAGGCAGATGGGATGGGTGAAGCCACCTGTATCCCAGTTTTCTTCTAGAAGGAGTGACTCGGGCTTCAAACACAGAGTGCTATTTCACATACATCTGTAATATTTTTCCGAATTTCCAATTACAAAAAAATTCATTTTAATTTAAGGGAAGGATTACAGAGGCAGAAGATGAGAAAGAGCAATCTTGGCCTCTAATTAAAATTAAATACTTCTCCTATGAAAAAACTTTGCCATTATGTAAAAAGCAAATGGTTACACTGTGTTCAGTGCAAATATTCCCAAATGACGACATCGCTCTGCGGGGCGAGGGGCTGCCGTGGCCAGAAAAGGCCTTTTTTTAACCCAAATGAAACAAGATCTTGTTCACAGTGTCCAAGAAACCAAAAAAACTCCTGCCACCCAGAAGAAAATGCAAGGTCAGAACCTGCACAGAGTCACAATGCTTAAGGGGAGGAGGAGGAAAACTGGATTTGATGCTATAGGGATTTTTCAGCGTGACTTGGAGAGGCAGAGGTTGGTGTATGAACCCTTGGAGCAGCGCTGCAGCATTCCTAGAATTGTAGAATCAGAGAACGTTTAGGTTGGAAGGGACCTTTAACAACCATCTAGTCCAAGATGAGCAGGGACATCTTCAACTGGATCCGGCTGCTCAGAGCCCCGTCCAACCTGACCCTGAATGCTTCCAGGGTTGGGGCATCTTTATTTAAGGGGAGGAGGAAACCTGGATTTGCTGCTATAGGTATTTTTCAGAGTGACTTGGAGGTACAGAGGTTGGTGTATGAACCCTTGGAGCATCACTGCAAGATTTGGGCTCATTTCCCAAATCCCTGCACCCTTAGAACAACCGTCATGGTCAAGGAAGCAGGAGCATCAGATCTGATAGCATCCCACGAAAGCAAGAGGTGAAATAAAAAAGGAGAAGGAGCCTCCCCAAAGCCTGCAGCAATTCCAGGGTTTTCTGGACAGAAAGCTAAAGCCACTCTTCTCCAGCTGGGAACATGTAATGGTCCATATATCCATCTCCCTGGCCATAGTGATGTAAAAATGGACTCCTGGCTGACTCTACGTGAATGTATGGCTACACTCAGCAGCACTTTCAGGGACTACATGATGTGCATAATAGCAATTCATTGCCACTTTCCCCTTTTACTCCGGCGAAAAGTTCAGACCGGCATTTCTTACGGCTCATTTCCAGCTCTCCAGATTTCGCTTTAATCAACTTCAGGTGGGAAAAGCCCCGAGCTGAAGCACTGCCGGTTCCCGGGGTCTAAGTAATGTGAAAATTGGTGGGTTTTGCCTTAAATCCCTTGATCCTAAAGTCATACAGGAGGCCCAGCTTTTATTAAAAAGCAGGGTTGGTGGCTTCGGCAGGAATAAGCTTGGAAACGGGAACCGCCGAGACGTCGGGGAGAAGAAGGTGAATAAACACCATCCTCCAAAGTAGCTAGAGATATGTAAGGACTTCTTAAAGCAGCTTTGTGATTCAAGAAGGCAGCCCATGGCTCACCCTCAACACCTCCCAGGCAGCTTGAACCATTGCTTATGCCACAAAAAAAAAAGGAAATATATAGGGGAGAGTAGGTCAGCACACAGGGCTGTGTAAGTAAATACAGAGAAATAACTAAAACGTGCACCATTTGTTGTGGTTTTTTAGTTTTAGTGGGATTTTCCCCCCCTGTGACAGAATTTTAAAGGTTTGTATAATCCCTGGCACATAAATATCCCTAGGGGATTGCTTCCTTTACTGGGCTGCTCTCGGGGTAACTGTTCCAAACACTGATTTTTTTTTTTCTCCCATAGACTTGCGAGAGCCATTGGCTCCCCTTCTCCGCCTCCATTTCTGCCAGGGCTGAAGCATGGCAAGCTTCATCACAGCACTGACAGCTGTCAGTCTTCTCCGTCACCAAAGAAATGCTTGTGGAGAATTAACTCTACTGGTATTTATCGAATTCCCAGCCGAAGCCCGGCTCGCTTGAGAGCACAAATGCAGATTGCCATCACTCCATCGCCCGGAGTCTCGCGCAATTTGTTTCCCATTATGGCTTTGCTGAAGTCTGAAGGCAGCAGCGTGGACTATTTTCACTGCCGGGTGCTGACAAGGCATATTGAGGAGTAATGAGACTATTTTGGGATGTAGTTCCGGTAAACGCTGCTAATGCTGCTCCCCATCAGAGGCAGGCTTGTCCCCGGTGCTGCCATGCTGGATGGCCCACGCTCAGATGGAAATCCTACTGTTTTATTTTTTTTTTTTAAATCCTGCAAGTGCTTTTTTTTTTTTTTTAAATTTATTATTTCTATATGGATTCTGATTTGCCTGTTGGCCCAAGGCTGCTTGGGAGGGATACCATGGGATCTGGATGCTGAATAAGCGAAGCACCGCCCTCCTCCTCCCTGAGTCTTCACCAAGTGCCACACGTCAGCTCCTGGGTGTCACCAAATGCTCACCTGACCCAGGTTGAGGAGAAATTCCCTTTACATCCTCCCACGTACACAGACAGGACGTGTCCTCCCCAAGCTGCAAATAATTTGGTGTTCCATCTCCTCTTTCCATCGTGGCTGTGCCCCCAGTGATTTGCAGCTGTGCTTTTCAGGACGTATTGATGAAAAAGAGGCTTTTTCCCCCCCTTTTTTCCCCCTCCTCTCTAAATCAGAGTCCCTGGTAAGAGATTTATCAGTGCACAGACCCAGACTTTTATTTATTTGCTTTGCTATCGTTACCAAGCTGTCGGTCTGTTTTGTCTGCAAACCTGGTTATGCTGCCATGCAGGCGACACAGCTGTCAATCCACGGGCTAGAAAATGCCCTTCAGTGGGGAAAAGCAGAGAAATAAAATAAACACCACCTTATTCAGCAGATTTGGGTCCCAAATCCTCACCACCCTGCTGGCAGCATCTAAACGATAAATACAAATAAAGAAGGAACTTGATTTATTCAATTTTATTCAATTATTTGGTGAGGAGTGGTCTCAACACTTCATAGAATGATAGAATGGCTGGCGTTGGAAGGGTCACCTTGTCCAACCCCTCTGCCCTGGGCAAGGACATCTTCCAGTAGACCAAGTTGCTTAAAGCCCTGTCCAACCTGGCCCATCCAGTTGGTCCTGAATGACTTTGCTCTACCTCATGGAGGAGGTGGACATAACCTATATGTGGTGTTTTCAGAACCAGTGATTAAATTAAGGTGCAAAAAGCCCGTCTCCAATCCCAACGGAAAGGCTGGTCCCTGGCCATCATATCCTGATGGAGGCTTCAAATGAAGAGTACCATCCCCTCTCCACCCTCTTCCCACAGCCAGGTATGTGTCACCTGCTGGGGCTGTGACCTGTTGGGTGTGAGCCTCAGCTTTTGGGTATGTCATGTCCCAAACATACTGGTTGTGTGGGTTTTTTTCTCTCCAAGGTAGGAAAAAAAGTGCTGAAACCATGATATTTCACAGAAGCATTTTGTGAGCTTCATATGCTACCTGCCCACAGCCACCTGCTTCCAGATGGCCAGGACATGTTGCCATCTGGGGCGGGAAACCGCCTGATTCCGTGATTTTTTTCCCTCAAAATACAAGGTGGGGATGGGGCTGGATCCCACCCTCTGCTCCAGAGCCCAAAAGCAAAGCTGAAAGGAGAATTAAATGCCTCCTGTGCCCTGAGAAGCTGGGAAAAAAAAAAGGAGATTTGGGGCTTTGCATCAAGAGAGCAACATCCTCAGCAAGCCCGTCTGTTATTTCTATCACCCAGAGTGGAGTCTTTAATAACTCGAGAGGACAAAGAGCTGGGCTTGTTGTCGGAGGCGTGCAGAGAAAGGCTGATGCTGTATCAATTAAGATAAGCGCGCGGTCTGCAGACAGCTCACAAAACCAAGGAAATGCGTTAACCTCTCATTTCCTTGCTTTTGAGGCATATGATACGTATTGCGGTGCCTAACCAGATGTGACACACACTAGATTATGGCTGCTAATGAATTACCCGATTTTTATTTATTTAATTTTTTCCCTTCCTGGACATTAACAGATCCTAAATGCTCCTACGATGTGGAATAAAACCTCTGAAGGTTTCTCCCTCGTCAAACCTTTCATGGGGATTAACCTTGTAGTGACAGCAAGTGTGGCTTTGTCACAACTGTCCTCTCAGCTCCAGAAATTCACTCCACTCCCATTTTAGAGCAACATCCCAATACGTCATGTGGTGGAGTTCTGGAAAGCAATTGCTTATGGACTTGGTGGTAGAGACCTGCCCTGTTCATACCTACAGGTCCTCAGGGCTGCTGTGTTGTCATGCAACACTCTCCTCCCTATGAGGAAAAGCTAGAGCATTTATTGAGTTCTGCTTTAACAAAATAAATAAATCTTGTTGAAAATGGAAAATACACCTGCCAGGTTGGTTTTCTCCCCACTAACCCATATTGAGCTGATAACACCCCCGTGTGCTCAGTTGGTTCAAACACAAAGTGGAACTTTCAAAAATTAAATCAGAAATAAACCCTTGTCTCAATTTAAGCCCAAGACCACCCCAATGCTGCTCTGGTCTCTGATGCACTGAGGAAAAAGGATAGTCCATCTCCTAACTGCTTATCTGTCCAGGACTCCTCAGTTATGAGCAACACAAGGAATTTCAATTATTCATGCAGATATTACACAGGACAAAATATCTCACCCGTGCAGCGTGCTCACGCTTTGCAGCCTGGATTTTAATTAGGAAAAAGACAGGTTTAGGGGCTGTCGTGCATGTTTGCAAGCACACCAGGTGGGGCGCAGGGTGGCCTCAGTGTGACAGCATGATCTGGGAGCAGGCTACAGGGTCTGAGAGGCTCTTCTGGCCCAAAGCCCTTACAAATTTCCCTGAGAATTAAAACCCTGACCCAAAATGAGCTGAGAAAGTTTAATGCATAATTGAAATAAAATTTCTATTTCCTCTTTGGATTATCTTACAAAATTTTAATTTCACAGAAAAGTCATTACTTCATTTGTTTTGCTAATCCTTCAGATCTGCTCTATACGGAGGATGATCTGGAACATTATTAGAGTCCCTAATAAGATATCATTTTCTCCTCAAGGCCAGTCAGTAAGGTCTGAACAAACAACGTGAAACTGCTTGTTGAGCTGGGATTTGGGAACACAGGTCTGGAAGTGGATCCATCCTGAACGCTGTACGTTTCATCCTTTCTTGCTACTCATCCCAGCAGGTTTCTGGTGCCACATCCCTCAGCTACGACACCTGATGTGTGTTTGGGTAGGAGTGAGCCATGAACCCCCAAAATGCACCCATGGAAAGCAATGATTTCAGGCAACAGGCCAGTTCCCCAAGAGGAGAAGCAATATGAAAGATGTGTTTCAATTGGAAGAGGAGAGGAGGAGAAGGGTTGATGTTAAACCAAGACTCCAAAGGGCAGGAGGGTTTGGAGGAGTCTGTCAGAGAGATGCTTCTGAAAGCTGCCTCCATCCTAGAAGCAAATGAAGACCTGTTCTCAGCCTTGGCTGTGTCTTACATCTCCCTCCACCTCCCAAACAACCATGCAGGAGTAGAAAATATCATCCTTATTCCAGCACCAGGTAGAAAAGCACTCCCTGTGGGTGCCATGAGCATCTCCATCCTGGTGGGAAGGGCGGAGGGGACATCTCCATCCACCCGACGTCCTCCATTTCTCCTCCGGGAAAGCCCAGCATTGAATGCAAGAAGATGGATGCCAGGAGCAATGGGAAAGACTTTGCCAAACCCCCAAGGGAGGTGAAAGCTCAGACAGAGCATCCACAGGGATGCAGGATCATTTCTGCCCTTGGACACCGAACATAGATAGGGTCTGCTGGGGCTTGTGTGGGACCACGGCTCCCACTAGTGGCTTGTCCTAAAAGCAATCATTTGCCAGATGACCTGACTCTGCAGCCCTGAATTTTGGGGATCACAGGCCTGCTTTTCTCTGCCCCGGGGTGAGCAGGGATGTTGTACACAGCAACATCCCTCCAATAACACAGGAATCCTGTTCCACCACACCAAAAGTGTGCAAACAGCTCCCCAAAACAGTACTTTTGTGCCTTGTTTACAACCTCAGTGATGCCCGAATCCAAGAGGGCAAGATATGACCCTTGCCCTGCCGAGATGCCCCTTATCTGCCTGGGAATGAGGGACCTGACTCATAAATAAGGGGTTAAATGATGTCCTGGAAATGATGGATTTGCAAATCCTCTGGCAATATAAAGCGCAATGTTTGCTGAGTTACTGTCTCAGATGGTTCTGTTTCCAAAGGTGTTAATAAAACACGCTGTGATGGAGACCTGGGGAGCTCCAACTCCCTCTTAAAGGTTAAACTGGCAGCTGGTTATAAGAGGAATAAGCAGAAAACTTGCAGCATTTCATTGATCAGCTTCAAAATAGTGGCTCCTACATTGTACAGTACATTTCAGATCGTTTAGCCTACAAAATCCACCCAAATCCATCACTTCTTAGGTAATTACTGGTCCATTATTCTGAGTTTACAGTGATCTATTTGCAATCATGAAATGAATTATCCCTTACGAGAGAGGAAAAAAAAAAAAGTTTGGGGGAGTGGGGAGGGAAGTGAATAAAGACCAGAAAATAAAATCAATTCACGACTCCATTAACACACAACCACAAGCCTCCTTGCCACAGTCCATCTAGAGTTTGTCGTACCTAGATGGTACAGCATGGGCGGCCAACGGAGAAAGAAAAGAACAATTACAGAAGAGAATTAAAATCACCTTTTTAAGTGAAAGTTCTCGAGACGACTTCCTGCAAAGATTTAATAAGGCGCGTATTGACTGCCAATGCAATAATTGATTATTAAATCACTGTAAATACACGTACGTACAAAACTGTAGCCCAGTTTTCCTGCTGTAATAAATATTTATTTAATACACGCCTGCCCACGTGAGTTTAAATGATGTATCTTCAGAAGCCTTGATGCAAAACAGAGCCTCGGCAGCACAGCCATCCATCAGACAATAAGTTGCTGTTAATAACCTTCCCTTGGGGGAAATTGCAGGCAAATAGTTATGAATTTAGTGATAGGGAGCCTCAATTTTCTTTTCTTTAAGGACCAGAGGTGATAAGGACTGCAAGGGGAAGGCACAGAGCAGGGTATGGATGGAGAGGACCAGGGAAACTTTCTTGAAGTATTTGGGGTTAAAATGCACCCTGAAAGCATGTTTTCTACATTTTCCTTTGGTTTTCCCGGCCAATCAATCACAAACTTACTTTCATTCCCCTTCCCTTGTTTCTCTCGGGAGGGAGGATTTGGGGAGCAGGAGCAGAGAGGGGAAGGGCAGCCCCTGGCAGAGCCCAACCTGCTACAGGAGATGAGCAAAGATCCTCCAAATGGCCTTAATTAGTTCTCTCAAGCCCCAAAAGATTGCAAGCAAAAGAGAGCAGCCAGGAGTGGGAAAAGGCTCAAAGGATGATGGGGATAATAAAAAATGTTAATAATAATAAAAAATCCCTTTCCCCTTGAAAGTCTTCCCCAAGAGTTTTAATGAACAGGGGCTCTGAGCTATGGCTCAGAAAGCTATGGCTTGCTGGTTTTACGCAGCATCTTGGGTTTCCAAATGGGTTAAAACCATCAGGGTTTTGCCACGAAGCCAAAGGGGGGGTTCTTTGCACAGAGGAGGTGGGCGGATACACGATGGCTCCTGAGATCTTTCTTGTTGCTCATTCGTGTGCTTCAGCGATGGGTTTAATGCCATTATCTTCCTCCTTTAGCTGAGATAAAAATTTAACGAGGACAAAATAAGCCCTGAATGAGGATATTTTCAAGGCTGTTTGAAGGTCTCTAATGAGAACAGGAAATGATGCATAATTGAACATAGAGTGAATACAGGGCCAGCTGCTAGGGCATGGGAGGGAGGAGGCTTGCCACCGGCCGAGCACCAAGCCATACTCTGCCCAGGCCACCCATCCGGCTGCTTTCCACTCCCCCATGTTCACCAGTGCTAAAAAATGATCAATATTCTAAAAGCTCAAAAGAAATATTAAAAAAATCTCCGTTTTCAAAGAGGGAAACTGAGGCATAGAGGGTTGAAGCGATACTTCCAGCATCACTGGTGTCCATCAGCCCCTTGGAAACTTGGCCAAGGAGTGCTGTGTTTTGAAACACTTACATTGGTCCCAATGAAGCAAAACCCAAGAAGATCATTCCGCAGCACCAGGAGGATGTATCCGGGGTGTGATAGGGATATTTCACCTTCTTTTCTCTCTCTTCATGAATATTTCCAGCTGGGGAGCAGCAAATCCTATTTGTGAAAGATGGCCAGCATTCCATGATTGCAGAGCGATAGCTCTATGGTGGAGATGGTGCTTTATTGGGATTTTTTTTTATTATTTTAAAGGTATTTCTCAGGATTATCTCACCTCCAGCCCAGCTGCTGGGGCTCAGCACCCACGCATGGAGTAAATCACAGCTCTGGTGTCACTTTCTGAAAGGATAATAGTTTTTGCTCTCAAGATATTTATTCCTTCTCGTTCTCATTTGACAGACAAACCGCATCATCCCAGGATTTCCCCTGCAAACTTTTGAGCAGCTATCATGCCCCCAGGGATTTATTTCCCTGTCAAACCATTTTATTTTGGTGGGGGGATGCAGAATTTTGGTTTCACCTACCGGTAGTTTGTTAATGGACTGAGACTGATCACAGGGATTTACATTCCTGGGATTGGCTTATTTTACTTACAAATTCAGCAAAGATCTTAGAATCATGGAATGATAGAATGGTTTGGGTTGGAAGGGACCTTAGAGATCATCAAGTTCCGACCCCCCTGCCATGGGCTGGGACACCTCCCTTGAGATGGGGAAGGAGCCATGATGGGAGAGCACATGTGTCCTCCCTGCAGTTTCCCAGGCTCTAAAATGAAGCTGGGAGATGATTTTCCACCTCAGATGGTCCAATGAATACCAGTGGCATTGGTGACATCCCTGGAGAGGAACCCCATGTGTCTGCAGCTGTAAAGAGCCCGTTTTCCCTCTGAAACCCCAGAAATTAGCAATTTGGGATTGTCTCATGAAAAGGCCTGTGCAAAAAGAAGGATTTCTGGAATATTGTGGAAAATCATGACACGCCAGTCAGCATGTGTTGACTTGGCTGTGCTGGCTGCCCTGGCTCCCAGCAGCCACTCTGTGCCTGGACATCTTCTGTTTTCACATAAGTGCAAGGGATGCTTGAGAGACAACACCATTTGCTGTGCTATAGAAAGCAGAACGCTTTCCAGTGGTAGAAAAGCAAAATACTCTAATGGATCTGAGATGTTTTACAGACCTTAATAACTTCAGGCTCACAACAACTCTGCAAGAAATAGAAACTATAATTGTCTCCGTTTTAAGGTAGAAGAAGAATGGATACTCGTGCATTAAGTGAGTGCTTTAGTAAAGTCTTACCAGGAGCTGTGGTAGGCTGTCTGTTACTTGATGTCTTAATATCAAGACTGGATCTTTTTCTAGAAATGATACTCTGGCTGAAATAAGAAGTGGCTGGTGAAAAAAAAAAAAAAGCTCTTCTCCTTTCTCCCACCTCCTCTTTCTTTAGAAACATGTTTTTTCTGCTGAAAAATGAGAGCAGTTCACTTTTCTTCAAGCAGCACCGGCCAGATGTTATGAGAACAGTTCGAGTTTTCCCAGGAACACCAGGCTCTGGAAGAATAAAGAATTTGTGAGAATAATCTTGGGATATTGCAGACAGCTTGGGTTTAATGGAAAACCCTTAGACCTGCTCAGGTCTTCAGGCACGCATTGGTTTCCTCCAAACACTTTGGGGAAAGAGGCAGATTTGTCGTTATTTCCCCAAAGTGCCTCCACCCCGCTGTCCTGCCTGTCACTGAGCACCAATCCTCCCTCTCTGAACCCCAAAGATAGGAGATAAGGGGTTTAGGGATGTAGTGGTTTCTGGGATGTAGGTGTTTCTGATGGCTTTCAGGGAGATGCTGAGGTGCTGGAGGAGAACATAGCTTGGAAGCTCATTTGTGATGCAAATACCACCGTCTTCATGCACTGCTAGAAATACCTGCTCCATCCGCACGACATGCAGATCCATTTGCATCTTCTGCCACTCAAAGGCGTTGAGCAAGTTTATCTGTTGTCTGTGGCAGAGAAAAAGGGGAATACTCTCAAAGTCCCACTGGGAGAACAAGCTGCTCTCTCTGCCCATACCCATGAGGAAAGCAAATTGTCTCCCCCTTTTATTTCCCCCTGGAAAAAGATGCCCTTTCCACGCATGGATATCTCACACCGCAGGGTTAAAGCAAAATGAAGCATGAGGCAAACGAGTCATTCCTTTCCCAAGTTGTTTAGCGTGGAGTAGGGAGGCTGGGAGAAATTATAGCCGGGCACATAAATCAAGGCATTAATTACGTATTCAGGCAACGTTGCCAAGGTTTTCTGTTTGCAAATTGCCTGCAAACAGATTGAAAAAGTCCCCGCCATATTCCTCGTTTGAAAATATTTGCAAATTTCTTCACGGTCTGAGGATCAATTCGAGTTGAAAATGTGATTATGGAATCTACAATTCACAGTCGCGCAATTCCTGCTGACCCAGCCGTGGCCTTTTGATGTTTCTGCACCATAAATATGCAACAAAGAAGTCAGAAAGTCACAGTTTTAAGGCCGGAAGGAAACAAAATCATCCAGTTTGACTTCCAAAAGGTTTTCCTCTGTTGAGTGTTGCTCTGAGTGTAATAAACTACCCAAAAAAAAGCAACTTTTAGGAAAACTCGACGCTTTGATTCAGCACCTTGAAGTGGTGAAGACTTCACTGCCTTCTTCAGTTAGCTGAGCCAGGGCTTAATTACCCTCACTGCTTAATTTGTATCTGAACATTCCTAATTTGCATTCAGCTCTTGTCACACCTTTGCTAAAGATCCCTTGGCTCTCCCAAGCTTCCCCCAGCGCGGCTGCCGACAGACCAACAATTACCGCAGCTGCCGTGTCCACCCTTTCAAGTGCAGCTCTTGGATTTTGCAAAGCCAGGACCCTTCATTTGCAATTTGGGCTGCTCAGGTTAGAATATAAACCAAGCCAAGCTTGGGTTCAGAGCAACGGGGCATGTCTGATGAAACCTCACCGTCCCAACGCAAACCGGGAATTTTGCAATCAAGGAGAGGTTTTTGAAATTTTGAAAATGCGGGGAAGGTTTGAAGGAAAAGTTTGGTTTTGGGGAGAATTCACACCAGCGAAGCTCGACCGGCTCTGCTCAAGGTGAGTGAACACAAAAGGGTCAAGCTGAAGCTGTCGTTCAAATTAGAATAAATTATCCTCTTGTATGTACCTCCTTAATGGCTCTGCTCTGCCGCGATCCAGACCGAGTACCTCGGTCCGACCACATGCAGCTAGGAGGTGAGCTGAGACTTCTCCTAATGATCAGCTTATTACATCTATGAATTATGCACACAGCTAGTTTATGCAAAACAAGCCTGTTATTATTATTAAAATCCTGACAACAGCTAAGCAGCTGGTGTCTTGCTGTCTATCATGCCTTGACTCCTGTTTAACATGCTGACCAATATTGCCTCCTTGCTACTTTTTGCTCTTCCATCTGTCTGCATATATCCACTTACTGTTTTATTTTGTGTCCCAGGCACCTTCTTTCAGGAGCTTCTCCAATATCTTGCAGAAGACTGTCATGTCCCAAAAACTGGGGCTGCAAATGGGGCAAAAAATATGCAGTCAAGCTTCTTGTAGACTTTGGATTTAAGGCAATTAAAGATTTTTGCTAAGCTTGCGGTACAAAAGTGCTGGGCACTGCAAAAACCTGTATTTCTGTATGAATTGGCTGCCCAAACTCTTCCAGGTTTCTGCTGGCTTATCTCGCCCAGCTTTTGCATATTGTCTGGGAGACACTAAACATGCTCCGAGCTCCCGTTGTGGCTGCGCTGTGCTCTTTCAGCTCTTAGCATGAGGCCCAAACCTTGCAGTAACTTCTACATGCTGGTGTTTTCCAAATATTATTAAATATGAATATTCAAAGGAATTTGTTTCCCATTGTTTGCTTGGCGCTGCTTAGTGTGCAATCGGTGTCTCAATGAGAGGGGGAAGTGTGCAAGAAGGGGAGGGAGTAAAAGAAGAGGGAGACAGAGATGGAGGGAGGGAGGAAAAAACTTTTGGTCCTTCGAGAAACTTAGTTTGAAGCTTGGAGCTTCTTCCTTGCAACTTCTCCCAGGGTTCCATACGAGCAGCCCATCAAGGAACCTATGGATGGACCCTCTGACACTTCGGTAACCATGTGTTTCGTTTATCTGCCACCTTTGTTTACCTTCATTTGTATACGTAACTAATTTGACTTGACACAATAAGGGCATGACCATGAGATGCAAAAGACATTGCCTAAATATTTCATATAATGCTTAAAAAAAAAACCCACCCAAAACAACCAAGCATAAGAGACTAAAGTACTGCATCCTTGGTCCTGCTCATTTTTATTAGGAAGAAAGGAGTTTGGGGGAAAATAGCCATCATTATATCAGATTATGCATGAATGCATAATAAAACTCCTAAAGATACGTGAAATATCAGTGCATTCACTAATGGGAATTGATTCAGAATTTTATTCATTTTTAACAAGATTTAATGACGTTTCCTTGTATGTTTCTCCCCGTGGTTCATTATTCCATTAAGTGCCATTTAATCTGGGTGATGTGTGTAGAAGATAACAGTTTGCGATGGGTTTTGTTTAACAAACTCCTCACCAGCTCTCCCACGGGCTGAGGAGAAGTGACAGGTCCCATCCTGGTAGGGTGGCCACCAAGGCTGCCTTCACTAGACTCGCATGAAAGATAGATGGGATCAGCTGGGAGTCAACTGGTTTTGGCAGATGTGCTCCTCGCTGATGGATTTGGAGCGGGATTAACAATTTAAAGCACAGCCCCTGCATTTAACATCTTCAGCTCTCATTAGCAGCATGTGCTCATGAAACATCTGCTGAAAATTTAGCTTTTAAGAACCGCGGCAATCTGGATTGAAAGGTTTCCTGTTGTATTTTGGGTTTGTTCCTCTCTTTTGCTCCTTGGGGTCCTTTCCAACCCATGCTGTGGGCTCCTTTGACTCCTGGTCATCTCCCAGAGCTTGTCCTTGATCAAGCTGTCTCTGCAGCCACCACCATCCCCGGCTGCCGGGTTAGCTCTGGCCTTGCGCCATCCCATCCACCAACCAATCGAGTTTAATCTTCAAAGGAGTTCAGCTTGTTCTGAACCAAATTGCTTTGCCAGTTAGGAGCTTTCCTTTGTCTCCCAGGCTAAATTTAGCCATTGTTCAATGATGGCCTTTAACTTCAGGCATTATTTCCTCCCCTTGTGTTTATTTCTCTGGCTTATTTATAGAAAGCAGCCAGGTTGCCTCTCAGTCTCTGCCTAGGTAGGCTCAAGGAGCCCTGCTCTGCTCTTACCCCTCTGGGATTGCTCTCCCTTTTCAAGGACAATGAAGTTGCTCTTTTTTAGCATCTGTTCCAGGACCGGTTCAGCTTTTTTCAGTCATGTTTATTAGAAGTGTACGGTGGGTTTCAGAGGAAATCTCACCCAGGTCTAGCATGTTAAGTGGAACACCTCCTCATCTTGGCTAGAAATATCCCTCATTCAGGGTGTACTTGGAAGAAAACACTTCAAGCACTTGAGGGCACCAAGTGGATTTTCTTTTTTTTCTGGCTATACCATACCATGGCCACTCAAATCTTGAGCTTTACCCAAGGGATGCTGGCCCACCTGACAGATCCATACCTTGCTTGGCACTTAGGATGAGCAGATACCAGGGTCCAAGCTGTCTCCTCAGCTCAGCTTCTCCATACCATGATTAATTTTCCTACTTCACCTCTCTCCATAACCCTCCCAACCGTAGACCTTGCACAAACCTGCCCAGAAAGCTGCTACAGGGGCTGATGGTTCCCAACAGCACCAGAATAAAACTAGAAGGAACGGCCGCCCGTCGTGCATCTGATACAAATTCAGCAGAATGTAGGCCATTTAAATGCAAAAGTTAATTGGAAATGCTGAATGACTGTAGCCATGGGGGTGCTAGAAAACCTGCCATCAAATTGCTTTAGGTGAGTTGACCCTGGCCACGTGGTCCTATGGCAGAGCCAGCAGTTGACTGAGGTCCAGAGGACTGCATTAGGCTGTGTGCCACCGTCACCCACTCGCTGAAACTTAAAAGCTATATTTAAGGGCACTTTCTCCCCATGGAGATTCCTGGCTCCGTGTTATGCTACAGGCAGTGACACATATCTGCAACCTCGTCTCACCCCAACCAAAAATGACCGGACACGTCCCCATGCCAGCAGGTGCTTGCTTTGCATGGCGGTGAGCTGTTGGAATAAGAGAAAAAAAAATCAATATAATGCAAAATAAAAAAGAAAAGGGAGAAGTGATTCACTTTATTTTAAAGCCTTTACCTACACCCCTTCTGTCTAACCTGCTGGCACGCGTGAGCCAGAGAGCAGAGCTGGATCCCGTCCAGTAATTACAGTGATCAAGAGAATTGAAATGTTTTGCAAAGCTTGCTTGGCTTTTATAGGTGAGCTGCAGAACAAGACAACTTGGAAGTCTCCTTGCCTTTAACAAAGATGCCATTTCATTATTCAAATGAGCAGGTACCATATAGCAGTGATTACACAGCTGGTATCTGCCTTTCTTCGCGACTTGGACACTTTAGAGGATTTTGCTGTCTGATACCGAGGGAAGATGGGAATAACAGGGCAGGTGATTGCTCCTCAGGTGGGCTATGCTTGGTAGATGCGATGTCCCCCTCCTGAATGTTTTCACATCCCATGCTATAGGTATTCAAGCTGCACTGGGAGCTGGAATCTCCCTCTAGAACTCTCAAAAATGCCTTGCAAGAGGTCAGCAGTGCTAAGCGAAGGGGGAAACTGAGGCAGGGAGAGACAAGTCATATTGGGAGTTGGCTGGGCCAAGAGGCTGGGTGAGGGACGACCAGATACATCAGTCTGGGCTGGCAAGATCTGTCTGCAAGGAACAAAAGGATGGTACCACTGTCGGGTGATTCATGCCTCTGTGCCTTGCCTCTGTGGAGCAGCTTCACACCAGAAACAAGAATAAAAGGAAAAAAAATAGAAAAAGAAAAAAAAATGTTATTTAGAGGAAAAAGCATTAAAAAAGAATCACTTCTCCTCCTTAAGTAACGACAGCAGAGTCTGAATCCTGCTCATCATTTCAAACTGCTGACTCATTTACCACTTGAAATGAATTGAAGGCTGTTAAAGGTTTTATAGAAGATTTCATTAAATATGTATTGAGCCGGCTTAAGATGGAAATTGTTATAAAAGCTGGCATCGGCTCAAAGAGCCAAATGTTTCAGTTTATTACAGAGATATTTTATTCCTGCTTCTGGCCTGCACCCGGTTTCGGCCACCGAAATGCCAAAATAACACGGTGTGGGAAGCAGAGCTGCTGCAGCTCCTGCCGTGCACTCAGCGTGGTCCTTTGCCCCATGGGGATTTTGTGGGTCCAAGTCAAAGGGCTGATGTCCACCAGATTGGCCAAGATGGGGGGCAAAGATGGGGGTGTGCCCCCGGTGTTGCTCCAGCAGGAATGGGAGAGCTAAGGTGTAAGGTGTGATATTTGAGGTGGCATGGAGAATATCACAGAATCACAGAATGATATGGGGTTGGAAGGGACCTCTGGAAATCATCTAGTCCAACTCTCCTGCCAGATCAGGTCTACCCAGAGCAGGTCCCACAGGAACGTGTCCAGGTGGGGTTTGAATGTCTCCAGAGAAGGAGACTCCACCA
>JAOTQQ010000010.1:934591-992901 GCA_026546715.1 Gallinago undulata
GGCTCTGCCACCCTCACAGCAAAGAAGTTCCTCCTCATGTTTAGGTGGAACTTCTTATATTCAAGTTTGTGTCCATTACCTTTTGTCCTGTCACTGGGCACCACTGAAAAAAGACTGCCCAGTGGTGACACCCACCACACACATCCTTTAAGTGTTTTTAAACATTGATCAGATCCCCCCTCAGTCTTCTCTTCTCCAGACTATAAAGACCCAAGTCCCTCAGTCTTCCCTCATGAGAGATGTTCTACTCACCTAATCATGAAGAATATGATAGGCATCCTTTAAACCAGATTTCTAGACAAACCTTGTACTCTGTGTCACATATTATGCCAGCTGTGAGCATCTCCCTGTGGTTTGGGATCACCCATAGGCTTGGGTCGGGACACATAGCAGTGCTCAGATCTCAGTACTAGTTTCTACTTCACAGAATTTGGCTGAAACAGCAGGGACCCAAGCTGCAGATACCTCCATCCTTTGCTGGACCCAACCCATGCTCTCTGCTCCCAGCTCTTGGGCTGCAGGCAGCTGAATGGTGGTGTGTGAATGAACTGGTTTGTCAAGATCAGGGCAACGTTAATGTTCCCTGAGGCTAAGCACAGATGTGTTTTCACTATAACATGGTCTCGACAATTAAAACAACTGTACCTGCATTTATCATATTGATGGGATGAAACATGGCTCGGTTGCACCCAGGCATTCTGTGAGTGCATTATTCATGGGGTCTAATACATCAGAAAACTATTTTCCTCTTACTTTATAAACATATTTGGGAAGAGGGGGCTGATGAAAGATGGGGAGAAATGCCTGGTGAGGCATCCCTAACGCAACTGGCCGCCTCACGTCTCCAATACGGTGTCTGTCCGCCGAGAGGCCGTGGCATTTATCAAATCCAGAGTGTTTTGTTTAATTTCAAAGTGGGACATTCAGCAAGAGGGAAACCTGGCCCCACAGCCCCCCATTAACACGAAGCTTTAAGCTTGAGTCATATGCAAACCATTGTGCATCACCTGGCCTCGAAGCTTATGGGACACTTGACTTAGAGCTATAGGCAAAGTGATTGTTTAATGATGTAGGTACCTCTGACAGATCCCCAGAGTTTCTTTAGTGCCTGAGCCTTGAAACACCTTGCTTGGAAACGCATCAAGAAGGCGCTGCACTGATTTCCTTCTGGCATCTGCTTGCTTATCTCTTAAAAACCGCAGGGAGGATGGGGAAAAAAAAAAAAAAAAAAGGCACAAAAACACATGGAGAGGTGAGAAAGAAACTGGGAGAGGATTCCCTGCTGGAAAAAGAGAGGCAATGTCAAGTCAAGGCAACAGGCAGGTGTGACAGCCTCCTCTTTAAGGAGAAGACAGTGTGGTAAGTAGGTGCCAGCCAGGGCCTGGGGCGATGCACGTAAAACCCATATGTTTCATGCTGGATGTTTGCAGAGGGCTGGTGTCTCCCCGGGCTGGACTAACACTCTCTTCCACGTCCCACCTCCTGCCTAAGACCCAATTACTGAAGCTCCAGCTCTTTTAATTCCCACCTCGTGTCCCTGTTTTTGGCTGGTGACAAGACGTCTGGCCTCTTAGCAAGCTGGTTGCCCTCGCTGACAACACTTGCAAAGCCAGCGTCGGCTCAGCAGCAGCTTGAAATAAACCCAACACCCTTAAAAATGAACCAAACCAGGTAGAATTACTCCCAAAAGGGGCACGGGGTGCAAACCCCTCAATCTATTTGTTTTCTCCCCCCATGCTACGGGGCTGCGTTCGTTACCAACAGCACCCCACAATTAAGGATTCTTGTGGTTGCTTTGCTAGGATTGACATAGTTGTTTGTAAAAAGAGAAACAAAATAAGTTGCTTCACCTTTGCTGAACCCGATTGCTTTACAGCGGAAACAGGCAAGCTGAGCTGTTTGCGTTTCCATTTATTGGACTCTTTTGATTTTTCTTGGACATCTACCTGGAACATTAAACGCACTTGCTCCTCTCCCTACAGTCCAGTTAACACAACAAAACATGAGAAACCTTCAGCTTCTATTATAGGAGAAAAAAAAACTTCAGCTTGTGATAAGAAAAGAAAATGCACCTTTTCCAGGAAAGGTACAAGAGTTTTCAAGCAACGCATTCAAAGATCCCACAAAGTGTAGCAGTCACTCCCTGAATGAGGAGAGCAGTGCTTAAGGGTAGTTGCTGGGCTTTTTTTTTGGAGCAAAACACTCAAATATCTGCCACTTTGGATAAAGAAAAGGATAATTTTGGCTGGTTTTTTCACTTTCCTCATTCATAAAGTAGGAACAAGGATGGGAGATGAGATTTATTGCTGTCTGGTTGTTGTCCTCGGTGACCAGAGCATTTACAAGGTGACACCCTCAGGTCCTCCCCACACGTGCTCCTCTCTGACCTTCAAGGATGGACCTGGGGGGAGATGGGGACTCTCACATGCTTCGAGGCTCATCCCACCTCTGCAGGACCCCAGGGAACATGCGGTGACAGATGCTGTGGCCACTGAAGGGTTTTCAAGGTTGCAGAAGGGTGTCGAAAATCCACGCCAGGCTTTGGTATCTTACCAAAGATGGTAAGAAGCAATGTCTTCATCAGCAGAGATAAAAGGTCTCAAGCAGCTGCCAAAAGTGCAGCAGCATTGCAGGACCGTGGCAGGAGCAAGTTATGGAGAACATCAAGAAATACAATGCAGAAGGGCAGAGCTTATAGCCAAGGTGGGCACAGCACTTGCATGAGAGGAAAGATGCACAACCTGCTCATGGGATGTCTCTGAGGCTGCACAGGCACCGTCAGACTTTTCTTTAGAAATCCCTTTAAAACCAGAGTGAGCGTGTGGGGGTCTGATAACAGATGTCTTCGCTGTGAAAGCCATTAGGCCTTTCTCATGCCGTTTCGGGAGAGAGAGTGGAAAACGCCGTGGCAGCAGTCAGCTCCCGGGATCTAACAAAATGTGGCACTAAAAAGCACTTGCCTTAATATCTCCCCATTTCATCTGATTAATGCCCAGACGGCAGCAGGCTGCTCTGCCCCCGGCTTCCACGATGGCTCATTACAGACGCTGGAGCCCGATGCGGCCGGGCTGTATCCGACCCCTTCTGCCCGCTGGCAACGCTCACACCAGGAACATACTGCCGGGAGGGAAAAACCCTGGCAGGGACCCAGAGAGGCCATAGCATTTCTGATCCGACTCAGCCTTTCTTTGCAGCCTCGTCTTCCTTTGCATTTCATACTCAAGCCCGGCAGCTCTCCTTGGAAAGGGGCAGAAGAGGGAAAATTTGGGCAGAAAGCAGGTTTTTTTAAGCTCTGTCTTGCACGTGCCCAAATGACATGAAGGGCTCAGGTATAGAAGCAAGTTCCAGCAGATTGTGTTACCCCCCCATCAGTTGATCTGTTTGAGCTGGCTGCTCTGCTTTTAGCTCAGCCTTAATTTCTAGGAATCTGGGTTTATTACCTTCTGTATTGTTCTCATGTCTCTTTAAAGCTGTCCACTCTCATTGACGAAGGAGACTAAACCAAGTCACTCTTCCCTTTTTTTTTTTTTTTTCTTAGAACTTGGTCTTTATTTATAGCCACAGCCCAGAGCAGGAATGAGCAATGTCCTGCTCGGGGCTGTCCCTGCTCACTTCCCTTAACCTCAGCCCACATGGGTCAGCTTACAAAGCTTTTCTCATGGCAGCAGCTCTTCTCTGGAGCCCTTCCAGTCTCCCAAGAGACAATTTCTTTTCACTTCATGGCAAATAAGCTTTGGTTTTTCAAAACTGAACAAACGCAGCCAGCCAGAGGCAATCGAGAGGGTGAATCCTTCTTGTTTGCTCCAGAGCTCGCAGGTTTCTCTACATTCCATTGGGTGACTTGGAAATACCCAGGGAAATTTAAGGATTTTCTAATTCAGTTGGGTTTCCTTTTTGAATGGCAAAAGGATGCTTAGTCAGGCTCCTTAATTTTTTCTGGGAAGTGCCCAGTGCTGGGTGACACTAAGACTAAGTGGAGCATTGCAAGATTGAATTAATTTGCCTTTTGAGGTTTTAGGATGTAGGTAGGTCTTTCCAGGCCTTTATTTTCCTACAGTTGTTTGACCTAAAAAATTATTTCCTTCTTAAAAAAAGCTGAGAGGATGAGATTTTGCCCTAGCCACATGCCTGGGGGAAACAGGGCTTTGCAGAACAGCCCAAATCTCCTGGGACCAGCAGAGCTGCACAGCCAACGTGAGAACCATCCGTTACCCATCCAGCGGTTCAGGACTCTTCCATAATGAAGATTAAATGCCTACAAAGTTTTAGCAATGTCTTATAATTTCCTCCAGGGCACATTAGGAAGAGAGTACCAGCACAGCTCAGCTTTGATGAGGAAACGGTTACCTGGGGAGGCCGTCGACTCTCCATCTAAGAATAGTTTAGACAAGCAGCTGTCAGGAGTAGTTTAGGCAGATTTGATGGCTTGGGGACCAAAACTCAGACTAAATGACATCCCCAGCTCCCTGCCTGCTTGTGCAGCTCACCCAGGGGCACCCCAAGGAGTGGGGTCTGGCGTACATCTATGCAAACAAAAGCAGCAAAGCAGCTACTCCTTAAAAAATACACAGTAGGCACCCCAGGTTGAGTGTTATTTTGGGGTCCAAGCCCAGAAGATCATGCACTAGGCCTTGACTTTTTGGGGTGTTAGGAAGGATATGGCATGGTGATGTCCCAAGGAGTGGTTGCATTGAGAGAAATCCTGCCCGTGGCTGCCAGTACCTGTCTGGGGATAGAAAGCTGCTGGATAAAAAGCAGCAAGTAAATGAAGTGCATGGGAATTAATCTGAGAAAATCCAGTTTGTGGCTTATTAGCCAATTGGTATGCAAAAGCAAGTGCTTGTTTTTTAAAGCGCATTTAGCCCTAAAAGTAGATTTTTGATTTGTTTCCTGGAAGGTGCCAGAACACACCACTGAGGAAACTCCACAAATATTCTCCAATAACTTGCCAAAAAATGGCTTGACCTTGGCCAGGAGCCCCTCAAGGTCAAGGGAGAAGATCCATCCCTCCAGCCCAGCATTTCTGGCAGGCTGCTGAAATGCCAGAGACGCCAATTAATGCCAATTGCCTCATTTACTTCCTTGGCGGACTCTGATTTAGATTGATCCATGGGCTCAATTTTGTTGTTGGGGATAGTATTTCTCATTTTAAGACATAAATCTCTCCCTTAGTTATCAATGCAAAGATTTGTACAGTTTATAGGGGCTGGCAGTATCTGTAATTCCACATGCAGAGGCCGGGCGGCTATCTCAGGGCTACTGAACGGTCTCCTCTGTGAGAAAAAAAATAACTTACTTGATTAGAAAACGCAAGACCAACAACATTTCTCTACTTTATTGCAAAGATGAATTGAAGTCTTGGCCCTATTAAGCTGATAACAAAACTGGCTTCAGCGGGGCCAGGGATTGTGTGGAAATGTCTGCAGAAATAGCCAGTGATGATTTGGGATCTTGATTTTTTTACAGCGGGGAAAGCCAAGACTTCTGGGGATGAGCGAACTCAGCCATTGGGAGAATAAATAGCCTCAGACCTGCCAAATTCTCCCTGGTGCAGGTGAAAGGAGGCTTGAATATGGTGGTGGGCAATGTCCTCCAATGCCTTGGTGCTTTAACTGGATCCTTTCCTCAGCTACGTGGGAGGGTTTTCAGGTTCAGGTCTTCAAGGCACCTCTTCTTCCGCATCTTAAATCCTTTCCTCCGCAGCATCCAGCCCTTCCAATGATCCAATGCAGCTCCAACGATCTTCCTCAGCGCCGTTCCATCACGTCGGCAGGGCGGGGAGGCAGCAGCCAGCTTGCCAACTCCTTCTGCTTTCGAGAGCACTTGGAAACCACTGCGGCTCAGGGAAGAAAGCTCATTTGGCAGGTGCAGGCAGACAGCAAAACAACTGCTGTCCATCTGCTCCTTCGTTCAGGCTTGTATTTCTAATTGTGTCTTCAGGACACAGGCGATGCTCGGAGCCCCACTAGCCATGGATAATTTAAATAAAAGTTGTTGCCTCTGTGGTTTTCCTCTCTGATCCATCAGGGGTCTCTCCTGGGTCCGCTCATGGTGGTACACAGGATGGCCATCTGTTGGCTTCCCACCTAATCAGGGGAGCGGTTTGGGCAATTTCAGACAAAATCCAGTGATAGTCTCAAAGGTCCTTCAAGTTTTGTGGCAGATCCCCTGCCTGTGACATTGTCATGGGAATCCCATCAATGTCACAGAAGCACTCACAGAAATGCCACTAGGGAGCAGAAAAGGAAATTTTGGTGCCCTTTGGAGTCCCATCTCCAAATCTCTCATCCAAAGTGCTGCACTTCATAGCAGCCAACTAAAGGGAACAAAATCCACTGGGAAAGCATCCCAGGTCTGGTTTTCTCAACTCTGCAAAGCCATAGCTGGTGGCAAAGATGTCCCAGCAAGAACCAAACAGGCCAGGAGACATCTTCCTCCCTAAAAAACTGAAGGTGAGGTGAGGTATGGTCAGTCTGTATAGATACTCTGCATTGCCTACAGAGGGAATGAAAGCCATTTTGAGTAGGAACTATCTTCTTTTTTAGTACTGAAAGAGGCAAAAATGCACATCCATTAGAAGAAGAGTGGTGTGGGCATCTTATTGCTATGGAAGGCACGATCAAGTCTAGTGTGGAAAGGAGATTAAATACACCAAATTCACTGAAACCTGTTGTCACAGGTGCACATTTCACAGGTACAGGAATAAATCCCCAGCAGTGATGTGACTGGCAGATTTTATTTGTCTGATAATATTCTTCTAAACACCCAAACACAAGATTTTTCCCTCTGATCCGTCGAGCAGAGTGGGATTTTGGTAGATTGTGTCCCCAGGCAGGGTGATGTCCAAATCCTAGCCATCACAGAGCATCGTGCCCACAGAACATGTGCAGGGGGACAAGGACACAGGACATTCATTTTATTCCCTGCCATGTAGGCTCTTGCTTTGATTTGAGTTTTGAAAACTCACTGTAAGGCATCTGGGAGGAAAAAAAAGAAAGCGAACATTTCCGATAAGCTGGGTTCAAAGGAGAAGCATGAAATTTGGATGAATGTGGAGCCAAACTAGCCCAGTCTCGGCTCAAAAATAGAAAATGAATGCAATATAGATTTCATTTAGATTTAAGGAGTTGTTTAGTGTGCATATTAGAAAACACCGCGGTTATTAATTCTTTTCCTTTTGGGATTTTTTCCTGTTTGTTTGGGTATTTTTTGAAGCTTACACTTTCAAAGTCAATTTAATCCTGGGGGAAGGTGTTGGCTTGACAGGTTTTAAGCTCAAATTTCTTCATTTACATGCAGAGATAGCACCAGATTGGGAAGGGTAAACTTTCCATCTGGTCCAAGAGGCATGGGTTGGGAATATGAGAAAAGAAGAGAACATCTGCAGGTCTGCAAATTCTAGTAGGGATGTAAGCTATGGATGCACAAGCATCACCAAATTGACAATATTTGGAGTTTTCCTAAAATAAAAGAGCATCTGGATTCAGGTGAATAGGAACAAATCTCCTGTATGTTTTTTTATTTCTGTTTTCTGTAAGTTTTCTGACTCACATGTGTAAAACCCAGCCTGAACAGTGGTTGAAATACAATATAGGGACCAAAAAGGTGCCTCTTTTGCCTGTCATGATGGGATTTTGTATCACTCAGGAGGGGCATTGCTCCTTTATGCTTAGGATGGGGCAACATGCCCTCTCCAAGAGTTGGACGGAGACCAGCACATCTTTCACCTCATGTAGGTCACCAAACCAGCAGCAGATGGGCATGTCGTGGAGATGGACTCAAATTCCATCACTTAAATCCAGACACACCCATAGTACATGTGAGGGGATGTTGTAGCTCTAGCAGTGAGCTGGGCAAGAGACATGCAAAATAAACTCCAACTTCCATTAATACTTAAAGTTTTCCAGAGCTTGGAGTGAGATTACTCCAAGCTGTAGAGTGAGTGTCCAAGTGAGTGTATCCAAGTGAGATGGGGCTGATACAAGGTATTTTAGCAAACTGGGGGAAAAAAATGACTAAACTGTGATTTTTCAGCTTTTTTATAGAATTAATTCTATAATTAAAAATGTCGTTCAGAAGTTGCCAAGATGAAATATCTGTAAGCAATTACTTTTAGTCTCCTCCCTTCTGCCCCCCCCTCCCCCCCCCCAAGAGCAGATGATGTTTGGAGATTTATCTGAGCTCATACCTTCTCCCCTGTCTCCTACTTTCTGGGGGTCCTGGAGGTCCTCCCCACCTTCTCTACACCACAAGAAGAACAAATAGGCATTCAGCAGCAGCACTGAGCAGGGGCTTGCCCTTTTGCTATAGCTGTATTGAACAAACTCCTGAAAAGAGTTTCAGAGAGAGACCCGGCAAAGCAGAAATCCCCTTTTAAGACCTTTTCGCTGAATTTTGACCACGCGCTGGCCTTCTGCTGGCCTCCTGCGCAAGCAGAGGCCATTAAGCTCGGGGTTGCCTTTGGCTTTTAAAAGAGGAAAGAAAGGCCAAAGACATATTCCTCTCTTCCCCCACTCTCCCCTCCTTCCCGTTGATCTCCTTAGCCTCTGCAGGTTGCGCAGCGAGGAGCACTTTGGATATAAATAAATACAAGTCCCCCTGGGTTGCGCATCGCCAACAGTTTCAGTGCAGCGAAGCTCCCAAAGTTCAGAGTTTAATGCAAAAGTCTGAAGCGACCACAATTTATTCTAAATTGCTTCGCTTGATCCGGTGACCTGGGAGAATTATCGCCGGAGGAGACCTGGATCAGTAGCCAGGAGCGGCGAGGAGGCAGGCGGGAGCGCTGATGGGAGACGGCTCTTTCGCTGACGGAGGTGCCTGGTTGGAAGGAGAAGGTTGAATCAACGGTTGGGATTTAAAAGAGCTTTGAGAGGCATCTTCCTTTGGAGAGCACAGGGATTTGAAACCCATGCGAGCAATCGACATCAAGCATCCCATGGGAGCGACATCAAGCATCCCATGGGAGCCTGGCAGGGGAACGGTGACAATTTGGTTCCTGTGGCTGTGTTTGCCCCATCGTTGGCTTTTTTCAGGCAAGATGGGTGCCAGGGGGTATGGGTGAGTTTGGATTTAACTCCCTGGCTCCCTGCCGAGGGTGTTTTGGGGTTAAACTCTCGCCGTGCTGAACCCTGGTGTGCTGCAGGGCACCAGAGTGGCAAAGCTGCTGCCTCCAACACTGGGAATAGCTGTAAGCATCCGACGAATTCACAGCTCAACTGAAGCCCCTCAGGAGGTTTTGTGAGCACTGCCTGGGCTGGAAAAAAAAAATAAATAAAAAATAACCAAGTTGACTGGAATTTATCAGAGACAGAGCAGACCGGCTTCTGCCTGATCCTCTCTGGCTCACTTGCACCCACTGAAATGGCCCTGTGTTGAGTTATGTTATCAATATCCCATGCCATGATGCTGCAAGCAGGGGCATGTTTTTTCACGCATGCTTTTCATTTTCCTCTTGGTTTTTGCTGACCGAGTTCTTGAGGGGGTGAAGGTTGCTTTAACCTCACTCTGTCTCCAAGGAGAAATCCTGGTGTGCAGTGATCTGTGCCTGGTCCCTCTGCCCGCACTCAGGGCAATCCTTTCCCTTCTCTTTCCCTTCTACAAAATAATCCAAATGGATTCAGGAACACCAAACTCTTCCAGGAGCAATATTCAAGTTTCCCACATATGCTGGGTAAGACTGGAAACCCCGGCTCGTTTGAGGCTAAAGCAATTCACAGAAAAGCACTGATTTCACAAAGTTCCCAAAACCTTTCTGGGTCAATACGAGAAAATGAGATACTCAAATGAAAGCCGTGAACACATTTGTGCTGAATCTACAAGTCCTGGCTTTGTGACAAGGGATTGAAAAGAGGAGTCACATGTTTTCGAGAAACCTGACTTTCATTCTTGGTCATTTCTCATAACAAACCCTTTCTTTCTCTGTCTTCTCTAATTATATTGACGGGACAATGGCCTTGCTGCCAAGAACCGCACGTGGATGGGGACAGAGCACCACATCCCTCTGGTCACCACCATGCATTGGGATCTGCTCAGGGACACTTGAGTCTTCACAAGAAAGCACCAGACCCTCCAAGGAGCCAAATGGTTGAAATCCTGGATACTTCAAATAGAATTTGAAGGACATGAACCCTCCTCTTTATCTAAAGCCACCAACATGGGTGACATTCCCAGCTAGCATCTGTGAGCTTTGCTCCCACTAATCCAAGTATGGTCATGTGAAATTATTATTCAATCCATTTTAGGGAGGAAAAGAATGCAAAGGAGGTAATTACCAGCTCCTCTTACCTTTCCAAACCCTCTGCAACCAGTCTGCAGAAATACCCTCATGCAGGAAAGCGCTGGAATGATGGATTGGGACTGAGCAGGTAAAGATGATCCAGCTCCTGAAAAGTGGGGAAGATTTGGGGAGGGTAGTTAGTGCCCAATTCCATTGAGTTCTTCCTCCTACCAGCATCTCCACTAATGTTAGATGTCCAAGAGTGGGTTGTCTAAGCCTAATGTACTCATTTGGGTTATTTCCAGAGTCAAAGAGGAGCAGTCAACAATTGTGACATTTCCTTCCTTGTCTCAAAGTCATGTTGCCCTTCTGTTACCCATACGAACAGTCCTAAAGGAATCCAAAATATAGACAGCCATAAACTGCAACAGCCAAGGGCTGGCCTCTCTTTGGAGGAGATGCACCAACTTATCTCTGTAAGAACTTCCAGCCACCATCTGGTCCTGAATCACAGCAAAGCAAATCCCACTCTTTAGGAAAATTCTCCCCTCGCACTTTACCAACATCTTGCACCTTTAGAAAGCAAGAAGAGCCCTTCAAATCTTTCCCCAAAACCACCCAAAATCCTGCTCTAAATTTCTCACTTTTCTCCCCAAGTCTTGGTGCTGATCAGTATCGTGGATCTTTACGAGGAGGCAGATGCTGATACCATTACCCTGAGCCATATCTCGCTCAACGGGAAGCCCATCATGACTCCAGTGCTATTCCTCATGGTACCCAATGCTCCCTATCAGCATGGAAATCGCTGCCTACCCTGCGTTTAGCGCAGAAGGAAGCACGAATAAACTGACTTTTTCACTGCTGGAGCTGAGATTTTTCCTGCAGTAAGGCTTCCTCAAGCACACGTCCTGGGGTACTTAAGGTAGCGCCAACAGAGGGGAGAATATTAGACTGAGTCACCTGTGGGCCTCTATCTAATTAGACTTAAATGAAGCTGTTTGATAAGGAAATGTATTTCCCCAGCTTTAGGAATAAGGGCTATGGAGAATAACAACAGATGCAGAATAACACCCCGTCTCAGACCAGCAAAGATTAGTGTTATGGCTAAATTATATCCTGGCCCAGTAATAGGGTTATTTCTGTTCCCAGCGCAGTGTTTAGATGAGGAAATCAACAGCGGGAAGTGTATCTTAATTTGCTAATAACAGGAAAGCGAGTGGAGGCTCAACCAATCTCAGTGACATTGGCGGGGTTCGGCAGGATTTGGGCAGATGAGAAAGCACAGCCGTTGGGTAGCAGATGGCATTTCCGCGTCTACCATCAAAATGCAAAGTTAGTTAATGAATTTCTGACACGGAGCAGCACGGCATGAATGGCTCGGGCTGAAAGAGAGCAGAAAAACCACGAAAAAAGGGAATGGAGAGGGACCGAGGGCTGCTCATCCCGGAGCCGAAGCAGCCAAGGTGGGGGCCAGGATGCAGCGAGGAAGAAGGTACTGTCAAGGGCAAACCTGACGGCTGCTCGTTCCAAAAACAATTCACTTTATTACCCATTTGCTCAGACAGCAGTTCCCTTATCTGGGGCAAGTGGCCGCCTCAGACGGGTGATAACGGGAGCTTTTTAGAACTGTGCAAAGAATAATTTTCCATTTGCCAGCTGACCTGGAATATCAAGGGAGAGGGGGGAAAAAAAGATTATTGATCTAAAATAGCCCTCTTTTGGTCTATTTTATAACTGTTGGAAGGAGAAAAAAAAATAAAATTCAAGTGTTCCCAGTTCAATGAATGGCAAGGGGGTACTATTTATTATCCCGACTCATTCCTTTCTAAATGAGTGCAGGTGTTTTTCAAATGAGACACCTTCCCCAAATGAGCAGAAAAAAAAAAGGTTTTAAAATTATAAAGGAAGTTCTGGCTTTTCCCAGCTGATGAATATTTGTTTTAGGTAACGCTTAGCTCTTCCTTTAGAGGGCAGAGAAAACTTTGATGGACCTTTCCCCGAACGCTTCTTGTTAGTGTCCGGTGTTTAAAGAGTTAATTTCCACTTTCCTCCTTCAAACTTCAGTTCATTTAATTTAATAAAGAAAAAAGGAAGAGAGTGACATGTTATTCAGTTTACACAACGGTCTGAAGACATTACAATGATTGTATTATGTGCATCAGACTATCCTTATCATACAAACTCCCACACACAGGCAGGAACAGAACAAATTCTTCACTCAGTCCTTAGCACTGCTTGTCATAACAAGGATGGTAATTAACATGACCTTTTTTCACTTTAAAAGAAAAACCCAGAAGATCAAATCTCTCATAAATTTGATTTTAAAGAAATGAAATTAAACCCAAAACACACTAATCAATGAAGCCAACAAAGAAAATTCAAGAGGCTTCTTTTTCCTCCACACTCTGAAGGCCAGAGGAAAACAAGTGTGAAAAGAAAATCTATGGTAAATAGAACATCTCCACACTAAACAAAAAGGGAAATATCAAGTGTGGTCTCAAGTCCAACAGCCTTAGCCATAATCATACGGTTTCCACAAGCAAGAAGCCTTGAGGGAGACCTTCAGAAAGTGTGATTCCAGCTTTAATGAAGGGCTGGAAAAAAGGAGCTGAGAGCAGCCTGGTCGATAAAACACAGGCTCATCCAGAAACCTTCAAAATGTATGCTAAAAAAAGAGCAAACAAGCAGGTAAAAAAAGGCCCTGGAGAATGACTCAGAAGCTGTAGCTTACGGACCATCTCACTCCAGCCAAGAAGCCTTGAGCAGAGATGGGGAGAGAAAGAAAGGGGAATTTTTTAGCTGTGTTGAATCTTCCCTGGCTCTGGGATTTTTCCCAACTATCCTCACTTCCCAGCATCACCCTCTTGACTCTTTATTCCCAAAGAATAAAGCTGATATTCAAAGCTGCTGGCTCCAGGGTTGGGTTGGAAGAGCAGCAGTATTCACCACCTCTCTGGGGAGGCTTTACACGAATCACTTCATTAGACATTGGCCAAGTGCAGGTATCACATTTCTAAGACGCAGCAGTTTATCTTTCTTTTATGTTTAATCTCTTTTTCAACTCCCACAGCTTGAAAACATTTCCTCCAGGACTCTTTATTCAGCGAAGGAAGTTCCTCAATGTCAAAACTGGAGGAGGTTCAGGCTGTTATGAGTTGCTCCATCCGAGCGTCGCGTCAGATGAGATGTCTGGAGAGCAAACGAGGAGCAGGGATGCCTTGGGTACCTCCATCCATTTTCCACTCATCTCCAGGCAAGGAGTCGTGGTGGATGGTGGCCACTGTGAGCCCACGTGTGTGATTTCAAGCCGCACGTGGAGCCACTGCTCCCATCCCGGGTGGCTGAACGCTCTATTTAACTCATTTCTAAATATACCTTGCCCAGCCATCATCTGGCAGCGTGTCTGCTGTATGACCACAGGCAAGTTATATAAAATTCTCACCTCAGTTTCTCTTCCTCATCTCAAGCAGAGCCAGTGCAGTGACTGTTGTCCTCCAGCTCTCTAGCTGTACTCATAAAAGCAAATAAAAATCATTGAGAATGAGCCCCGGGCAGTTTTTTGTTTGTTTTTTTTTTGTTGTTTTTTTTTTTTCTTTCAGACAGTAGTAGATTTACTAGGAAATGCCCTCTTGGGTAAACCCAAAAAACCACTCATTCTGAATGCAAGCCACCACCAAAGCCTTATAGACGAAAACAATGTGCGGAAGATGTCAACTGCTTCAAAATGTTTTATTTTTACACCATTAAAATGTGGCTTCTGGCTTTTTGGTTTGCAGTGCTATTATTTCACTTCAGAATAGATGAAAATGGGATGGGAGAAGCAGCAGAGGAAAAAATTTTTAAAAGACTCATTCCTTCCACCCTGTATTAACTGGAAATTCAGGAAGAGACAATATCTTTTTGTTCTGGTCTGAGTTTAACCATTTTTTTCCGCTCTTTTTTGCTCCGGAAAATGAATCCCAGACTCTGTGACTCTTTTACCCTTGAAAGTGTGGTAAAAGGCTTTTGAACCTTAATAGGTCCTTTCACCAAGAGCAGCAAAGAAAATCGTCTCACAGTGTGGCTGGTTGTAGTTCACACCTGCATTTTGTGCAATGTGGCTTGAATGCACACATTATCCACACGCACAAGGTTATAAATGGAATAAACTGCTTGGATCCTCTCTTATATTGTCATAAATCACTCGCCTTCATCATTCCCATAACAACCACAACCATATAATCAGACGCCCAGAGAACTAATCCTTCTGTTCAGGGAAATATAGGCACTTCAGTGTATGCAAAACCTTGGCCAAAGCAACTCATGTGAAAAGATGCTGACGTTCACCCGCTCTCTAAGCATATGTACGTCAACACTTCACATTGGTGGCAATTGTCTAAGCAGAGCACGAGAACCTCACTGTGTACGTTTTGCCTTCCTGATTTTTTTATTTCTGGTTTAATGGAGAGGAAGGCATCTATAAAATGTAATCCTGCAAATACAATGGTATTATCCACAAATGAGGAGATGCTGACATCGGATTGCCTTAATGCTGGCAGTGCTGAGGAGCTTGATCCCATCTCAGACCCTGTTTTTCTCTATTTCCTTTACATCCAGGTGGACTTAGGAGGCCCATGAACTATTGAAATATCGTTCCAATGTGAAAATAACTTGTGTGAAAGCTGAGACCCAATTTTAAGAAGGTGCTGGATTCATTAAATTCCAGTTTATTATTTTAGCATCTCTGCTCAACCTGCACCCCAACAGTCAACTGGAGATGCTGAGGAGCTGCAGAGGACGAGTTGTTGAGGGTCCATCTCTGTCATGGATGTAGGCGTAGACATGTGAGCTTATGTATGTGCTGACATCAGTGGCGGTTGGCTTTGGAGCCTGTGCCAATCTCAGTTCCAGCCAAGAGGATGAGCTGAAAGTTGGTCCATCTACCTGGGACACAAACTGTAGCATCAGTCTTTGACTGCAGGGAAAACAGGGGGTGAAAGGCAACCATTGGTTTCCGTAGGACTAGGAGAGAGGGAGCAAGGAGAAGAGGACGTGGCAATGTTCACCAAGGAACCCTCCCCCATCTCCTCACATTACATTATAGGCAGAACCAGGTACCATTACACAAACCTGGCTCTCGCATGTTCTCCTGTGCAGTCTAACACCCTGGGACGTCCTTACATGAAAAAGTGCTTCCAAGGTTCTTCAGAAGAGATCTGAAGAAATTACTCTTCATTTACCTTTGGTAATTGCCTTTGGAATCAGTCAGCAAAGAGGGGCTGGGAATGCAGAAGTGAGCCTTTATTTTTCATTGTTTATTTTCCATGACACAGAACGGTCTTCTTTCTGCAGGGAAGCTGCTCAGCCAAACTCATTGCAATAAATAAACAAAACAAAAAGTTTCTGGGGAATGTCCTGATTTGATTAATTTTGCCACAAGGAACTTCTAAGTAGATAAAAAAAAAAAAAAATCAGATCTGCAACCACCAAAGTAATTTTTATTTTTAGCTTATCAGTCACTGTACTTGTCACACAGCTCTTCCTACTGTAGCACCAAGGGTTGCTCTTGTGCAGATCAGCTGCACCACTGATGTCCTTCGCAGCTGTTACTGGACCTCAGAAAATCTTTCCTCCACCCACACTTGTGCATCTTCATACTCCCAGACCCTTGCTAGAATTTGAACATGTTAAAAATATGGATGTACTCAAGTAGTCTACCCCAGGAAAACCTGATGGAGGCTGATGGTTGTCATTAACTGGAGAGAGGGATGAAGATTTCTCCCCCTGGTTCCAAAAAGATGTTCCTCAGAGGGTGACAGCTCTCTATTTATTTTATTTATAGCTTTTCCCTATTGGGATGCTCATATCTTGGTGCAAGCCGTCACTGCTTTAAGCCTGTGATTCCTGAGCAAGCTTTTCCACACATGGCATCTTCTGGGCTGGATGTAAATGGCTTCTTGGACCAGCTCTGCCCCAAGCAGGGCTTCTTCGTGTGCTGTCCCCAGGCAGTATCCAGCTTCCTGCACTACTCACTGCCTTCAAATCTTGGGGAATTTTTTTACAACACCCCCCCCCCCCCCATCTCCTAACCCTCTCCAGATGCTCTCTGGTGAGTCCATGCTGACAGCTGGCTTCATTGGGTGGTGCTTGAAGAGCCCTCAGAGCTGGTACTTGCAACTAGGATGGATATATGTCGTATTTTAGGCTGAATTGGCCAATCAGAATGACAGATGGCTCTTCCCGCCCCTTCCTCCCCCAGCTCCCAAAGAAACGAGAGGAAGACATAAGGAGATTTACAACTTTAGAATGAACTAAACTGCTTTAATGAAGTATTAATATTAAATTTATTTTTTTTTAAAGGGAAATAATACAATAGATACAATATATACAAAACCCTATCAAGCTCCCAGGATGACATCACCAGCAGTCACTGGGGAACTCTCAGCCTGGGTTCAGCAATGGATGGGAACTGATTTCCAGCTCCAGAGTCAGGAAAATATGGATTGGGATCAAAGGCAGATGAGCAGAAAGGGTCTTTTTTGGACATCGGCCATTGAAGAAAGGGCCTTTGATCCCTCAGCTTTTATACTGAGCATGGGGCAGATGAGATGGAACACCCCTGTTGCTCAGGTTTGGGTCACCTGTCCTGTCCGTTCCTCCCCACAGGTGGGACCCCTCTACGCTTTTTCTGTTTCTGACCCTCCAATGGGGCAAAAAATGAAGTTGACTGACCTTGGTTGTCTTAGCAATAAGCATAAGCAAGAGCCTCTCTGCCCACCGTTCCTTGGCATGAAATACAAACATTGGTCTTACCACTCTGAGAACGAGGAGTTTTCTCCACAATATGCTGTTAATTTCAGAGAGTGAGAAGAGGCTTAACTAAGACATAAAATTACTGAATAGAAAGTTGGTTCTGTTTTACCTCAAACCGGGACAATGCATCTTTCATGTACCACGTTAGGTTGGGAAACAAAAAAAATCCAAGTCCTAAAATGAAGGAAGGGGAATCTGTACCTTTCTTTAGCTGCTAAAACCAACTGCAGATCTCAAATCAGACAGAGCCAGGGGTTAGGGTTGCCCTAAAACACATAGGAAGGGCCATGTGAAAGCTCTAAGAAACATTTAAGATCTGTCTAGTCCAGCATTTTTATTTTTCCAGAAATCAGGCAAAGCAGAAGTTTTCCAGGAAAAAAGGTATCTCCGACTATCATGAATTCCTCAGGCTAGATAGGGCTGATGGAAATGCAGTGGAGCTTCAGCCAACATGTCTTCAGGGAATAAAATAACATCCTTTCGACACCACACCGTGCCAACCCTTTGCAGTTCACTGCATTACTGCTGGAGAATCATTTAAACCACATCGGTTTACATTTAAATCATGGTTAGTTTTAAATTGCATTTAAAGTGGCAGGTTGAAACAGCAGCCTTTATTCCAGCCAGCTGAAGCTGCTGCCGGCAGAGGTGGTCCCTGGGGTCCTTGCAATGAACAGTTTCAGTGCCACCACCAGGCTGTCCCCACCACAGAAACCCAACCACAGGTGAATTGAGGTGCCCTACTACAGGGGCAGACCCAGGGGCTTTCCATCACAATGTTAAAGTTGTGTCAAAGCACCAGAAACCAGGGGGTTTTCACTTATTCTCTCTTCTCCCAGCAGCTCCCACACACACAATCAGCTGCCACTTGGAGAAAGTACAAAAAAAAAAAAAAAAAGAAGTGATGGAAATGACAGCAGAGTAACAGAAAAACTAAAACATTTTCACAGCCTCGTCTGCTGGTTTTAAGTGCATTTCACCACAGCTCAAAATTACATTATTTAGTATCAATTATCCTTCGATTGAAGCTCGGAGAGGTGGCAAGGCTAGCGTTTTTATCTCATTAGCATGTCTTGCCTGCTAACCATTTGCTATATTCCCTCCCTTTGATCCTGCCTTTGATTATATTGTGTGACAAAAGCCCATGTAATCTACTATTATTTCCATTAATAGCAAATCTGCCCTCCTCTTTGACAAGCCAATTTATTATCATTGCAGTGCCTTTGTGCAGCTCAGCCAGGTTGACACCCTCTTCCCCGCCCTGGCGGTGCAGAATTGGCAGGTGTTGATCCAGCCCTGGTGGCACGGGGACCTTGGGAGTGTCATCAAACAGAACTCAAAATATTGACATTTTAATGGCAAGCAGAAGAGAATGAGATGGTGCAAGAGGTGACACAGTTCAAGTAGTTTTGCTCTTTGCCCCGGAATGATGCAATGGATGAAGATACAGGAAGAGGTCTTTAAGGAGGTGAGATCCATAGGTGAACCTCTGGACATGACCAACGTGGTTTTGAGCCCTGGGCAAGCTGGACCTGCCCCTCAGTACCCATTTGTGGTATCCTACTTGGTGTCCAGACACAAATCTAGATGTCAGTAGGAAAAACCTATGATCTCCATCCATCTTTCCAAAGTCACTTTGAGAAATCAAGTTACACACCTAGAAATATTCTTACTGGTTTTTTTTTTTAATGCAGTTTTGCAGCCAGAAGTGGGTGCAGAAGAGTGGGTCTTAACAAGCCCAACTTTGACAGACTAAATCAGGTGGGTATTACAAAGCCCACTTGAATTGCTTTTGCCATTATTTGGCTAACCCTGGGATGATGGTGAAGTTCTCCAATCCAGGCTTTAAGAATGATGCTCCCATGGTAGAGACTCAATGTCTTTAAATTGGATGTCCCCACACACAGCCACAACCCCCCCCTTTCCCAGGAAGATTAACCAGCCCCGACTGCTCTTCTCCATCTACTTCAAGTGTAAACACCCATTTCTCACCTCAAAAGAGATGTACTTAAAATAAATCGCTGGTGTCTTGAAAATACCAACTCCAGCACTACAAAAGGATAATCATGGTTCTTAACTTGAACACAGTGCAGTGCTTATTATTTTTCCATGCCCTTCTTGTCTAAAAAAGTAGTGGGAAATGAGCCCTACTTGAAGAACAAAGAGGGTTTGGGTGGGAATCAGTTATCTACAGCAGCATGGAAGAGAATAAAGCCATTAAGAAGTGGGAGCCTTATCAACTTGTGGGTTGAACCTCAGTGAAATCTCCTGTCGGAGATATAAAAGATTCAGGTCCAGGTGACACTGCTGCCTCTCATCCTTCCCTTTCATTAAAATTTCTCCCTCTGCCTTGAAATTAAAAGCAAATGAGTGGCCCAAAGCGCTGAGCTCGCCTTTGAGGTATGTTGGGCTCTGTTTTGCTACCATCACAGCGGGGTTTCTTCTAGATTAACTCTGGGCCTCAGTGACCAGAGAAAGGATTTGCAGTGGTGGTTTCAAAGCTGGTCACATTTTAAGGACCTCATTTGAGGTTTTCAAGTCCTAATTTGGACAAGTATCAGACCCCCAGGCTCAGTGTGGAGGTGAGGATCCACACAAAGGCATTTCCAAGGCCAGACTAGAAAAGCATCCCGTGTGAAGGGCATCCACTTGTGCTTCAGAGCAAATACCAACAGCTCCATCCTCACATATAATGGTAATTTCACCCTGGGATAAAAGGTATTCCCACACATATATTTTATTTCTCCTCGCCAGTATTTAAAACCTGCAGAATATGGGTTTTAGATCTGTCTGATTTTTTCTTGAAAAAAAAAAATAAAATCTGAATCTTGCTAATTTTTAGTTTCACCCAGCAGCAGTGAGTCCCACAGACTGGTGGGGCCCAACGCACTCTAGATCTGATTTATTTTATGAGATAAACTAAGTGCAAACATCCTGCCTATTTGCAGTGTTTTCTCATGTTTCAGGGTAACTCCCAGCTCTGTGAAATGATTTGAAAAGATGGTTGTGAATTACCTTTGAGCCGCAAAGTCCAGCTGTAAGGAACAAACATGGGAAGGAGAACTTAATGAGAGTCAAACCCTTCGTGTCCTGCTCGCAGTGTGGACGGTACCAACTTCCTCTGAGACTCCCACCGAGAAAGGGATGTGCCGCTGCAAGAGATGCTCCAGGCACGTGGGGAAATCTTCATCTGCTGCTTTGCAAATCAGCATGCAATACTTTTTGTTGTCTGAAGACGGAGGTTTAATAAATATTAAAGCATTTAAAGCGCAAGAGCTTTTCTAGAGCAAATTGCAGAAGAGTTTCTGTAGGGGAGAAGTAAAAAGCTTGTTATTCTCCTGAGTTCTAGTTTAGGTAAAATGAAAAAAAAAAAAAAAAAGAAAAGAAAGAAAGTGAGGGGGAAAAGCCAAAAAGGATTTTTTTCACTGAGAAGTGTCCACATGTGGGTTTTCAGGCCTGTGTGTTTAGACAAGCCCTTTAGAGAGTGGTTGGGCTGAAATGCCAGAGCTCAACAGCAACGACCAGAGGTGTTCCTCCCCAAAACCCACTGCTGGTAGGCAGAAGGTCAGACTACATTATCCCCCCAAATCCCCTCGGCTTTTGAAATCTATGCATGTTAACTGCTTATTTGTCTCTTGCTTTTATTAATTCATAAATAAATGAATGCACTGAGTTGATTCTTCTTTTTTTTTTATCTTTGAAGTATTTTTGAGGAAAATAATTGGCAAAGAACCTGTCCCTTTTCCCACCAGCTCTAAGGATTCATTTAAGTTTTATAAGTGCTATTTCTATTAGAATAAAAGCTTTATTAAAAATGACTGTAACAACACTCTTCTGCATAGTATACTCATAACCCCTAAATACCACTCTTAATATAAAGAGCATTACCCTTTAAAACACAGAGATGCATTCCCAGGGGGTCCCAAATAGCTACAAATCATCCAGAAAAAAAAAACACACACCAAAAGACAGACCTTAATACCAATGTGTGTCCCTGCACTCTTGAAAACAACCCTGCATTTTCTACTGTGATGGATGCAGGTGGAAAAAGATGTGTGTTTGGGATGGAAGCAAGAGATACAGTCTGCAGCCTCAGCCAAGCTTCAAGCCAACCGTGAAGGTTTTGGATCCTTCCTAAGACCCTGAGATTTTCTGTAGAGCAAGGAAGGGAGGAAACATGGCCAAAATGGTGATGTTTAGTTGAGAATGTAGGGCTGGATGATGGAGCTCAGCCAATGGTTCCTTTGGTCCTAGATTGTTGAGATTTGCTCTTAGCTTGACAGTAAAATAAATAAACTCCCATGGATGGTTTCTCCCAGGTTTTGCGCCAGAAAAATCAGCTTCTGATTTTTGCTCCCCAGAAAAGTAACGTTGATAGAGGAGAGCCCTTACATGCCACGTGGCTACCTCCACCTCCGAGTTCTTGCAAAATGGTTCGGCTGGAGATTCAGCCTTATCGATGCCCGTTAATTGCTTTGCTCCCTTTCCACTCAACGTCTCAGCTTGGTCAAAAAAAGCCTGATTGTAAAAATGTGTACGTGGGGGGAAACCAGCACACAGGGAAAACCCCGATTTGCATTCGCGGAGGAAGCGCTTGATAATTATTCCATTATCTATGCATTATTTTTATCACCAAGTTATAACTCTTAAGTCTATTATCTGGTGTGCTACGAGTATGTAGAGTAGGTGTCTTCACAAACAGGGAGGAAGGCTTAAGCACTCCTTCGAAGTGAATTAAAATGGAAACCTAGGTGAACTGATCAAGGTTTATTATCTTCTGAAGACAGGCTTTCAGGGGTTTTGTAGAAAATTAGCTACTCCAGTGCTATACAGAACCCAATTCCCCTCTCAAAAAAAAAAAAATTGCAAAGCTTTCCAAGTTATCCTGAACAATAGATCATTACTCGCTCAATTGACCAATTTCACCTTTTCTTATGTGAAAACAGGACAGGTTCAGTCCCTTTTCCAAATCCAAAGCTTATTCATTCTGCAAGGGCATGGCACAATGGGATCTACTGGATCACAGGTATTATTTTCCCATATGGGCTCTAGCAATGAGACCAGTTTTGCTTTCTTTTTGAGCACATACCATCCCTTAAACATTGTCTCTGATGTTGCTATTCCAGAATAATATTCCCACCTGCACAAAGGGGTTTTGCAAGGGCAGAAAGTGATGAACAGAGTCCTATGAATAGCAGAGTGACCCCAGCAAGAACACAAAGGGAAAACACTCATAGAACAAAGAGCAGGCAATAATCGAAGCCCATTTGTCCCATTTTGAACAGCCCAAGAGCTAAGCCAAAAAAATCAAAAACCTCTAAAAAGCAGGAATGGGGTGTTATTTTCTTGGTGGGTTTGGGGTTGTTCCTGGACAACTCTTGCAGGAAAGGGAAATTACAGCCAGCACTCAGGGCTTTGCCAAACAATTCCACCCCAAATCAGCCCCAGACTCACCCAGGACATGTATCATTTCCAGAGTCCATCACCAGCCACGGGGCAAAACATCAGCGCTTCGGAAATACACATTTGTGTACCCCCAGGTAACCCGGGGGGAGTTGAATTGCCTGCAAACAAACAAGGCAGGGGGGAGGGAATAATCAGAGCATCCCATTTTAAGTGTGGCTGGGAGCAGTGGGGCTGCAGCAACTCCGCAGAATTGATTAACTACTTATTAAACAAGAGCGGTGGCGACAGTGCTTAAAAAAAAATAATAAAATCAAATTAGGGCTTCAAGCAAAAAAAATGAAAAAAAAAATAAAAGGGAAATGCAAGTTAATGGAAGCTTCAATCACAAGGTGGCACAAGCCACAGAAGGCTGTTACAATGACAGTTTACACTTATTGCTGGGAAAATTCTCTTTTGGCGAGCGTGACTGGGGACAGCGGGATGGGTTTGGGGTGCATGGGGATGGTGGGATGGATCTGGGGCTTGTTTTGACCTCCTGCCCAAAGCTGTGCTCTGACCACACAGCTTTCCTCAGCCACTTCGTGGCAATGTCCTCCACGAATGAGAAAATGCATCTCCAAGGCAGTGCTGGGGTTTTAGGAGCTTCGAATCCTGACTAGGGCTGTTTTTCCCCTTTACAGAAGAGATTAGAAAGCAGCCAAAGTCTCGCCCTCGCTCCGGTGGAGTTCAATGGGCTGAGTTATACGGGCGGGCAGGAGGCTCTATGGATCCCTTATGACACTAAAAACTATTGAAAAGCTTTTTTTGCCATGACCCATTTAGATCCTCACGCAGTTTCATTTCCTCTCCCATCTGTCACACCTTTAAAAGCTGAGCTTCTGCATCTCGTCTAATTCAAGTGTTTCCAAGGCAGCCCCAAGTAACTCTCTCCTCCACTTCGCAAAAAGTCCTTTTCCAGGCTTCCACCCTCTCTTCCCCAACGCTAAAAAGAGATGAAGTCAGTTGTGACAGAGTCATGGGGTGACCTGGAACGTCCCTAACAGGAGCTCAGCCACATCCACCCACGTAGAAAAACCAAAATCCCTTCCAAACCAGGTACTCTAGCATCAATGTACATCCCAAGCTGTTTGCATCTCCATGTATCCTACACTGCAGCTCTCCTCTACCGCTAATTGGCACGACCTTGGGTGTAACTCCTTTTTACTAGCCGTTGACGGGTGTCTGCTATGAAGATGAATTAGTTATTTAGGTAGCAATCAGCTCCCCTGGTTTAGTCAAAATGCATCCATCCCTCTTCAAGCCTATTAAGGGCTGGGATAAACTTTCCAGCTAATGCACGCCGCAAATCCACTACCACTCTGGAGATGTCAAGTACCTACATAATTTTTGTTATTCGCTAATGAAAAAATTCCTCAGGAGGGGGAAAAAAAAGAGAAGACGATGGCGCCAATAGCAATTCCGAGCTCCAATTAAGCGAGTTTCGTTGTCTGCCTGTATTTGTCTCCAGCTCTGACTTGCTCTGTTAAGGTCAGCAGTGGGCTGGGAAGGAGCTGTGCATCGTGCTGAGAGTTCAGCATCAGCCACTCTCCAAGGACAGACGAGACCCAGAAGATGCTGAGACACCAAGCCTTGGCTTGGGGAGGAGAGAGATCCACGTGCGCCTGCCCTGCTCCCCTCCCCATCCTTTTGGGACTTACAAAGGCAAATAAAAGAGCTCACATTTCACCCCAGAAGAAAACTTCGTGTTGAAAACTCCCCAAAACCTGGAGGAAAGGAAGGCCCCTGCTGACAGTGTGTGATTTCACGGCTGGAGATGCTCCAGTGCTCAGTCCATGTGTGCAATGATTGTGTTTGGTCTCTGCTGCATGGGTCCCCCCTCAAGGAGACAGCTCTGCTTGTCCTTCTCTCAAGCAAAAACCCATTTTCCATCAGGATAAATCTCCTGAGAGTCTTCCCATAAAATGAGAAATCTTCCCTGAGATGCACAGTTGGGAAATGAAAGCCTGTGGAGGCTTTGGGTGCTAAACTGATGCTCGAGCAGCCCCAGAGGGTGCGACCAAAACCCTCCCTTTTCTGCTCAACCCTGTTTCCCACATTTTCACGACCTGCCACGGGGACGAAAAAACAGCACAGCAACCCTGGGGCCCTCCCCTGGCATTAGGAAGAGATGCTGACACGGTCGAGATGGACTCCTGATTGCAGGGGAGGGCTGACAGACACTTTTACCTGGGTTATTTTTGACCTGAATTCCTCTGGTTTTGCAGCTGGCGCCAAAATGCACCCTAGGGCAGTTAAACAACTCGTTTTAAGATGTCCAAATGCAACCTGTCTTCTTTTCCCTCGCTGGCATCCCCATCCCTGAGCGATGTGTGTGAACGGAGTCTGGAAATAACGCCGGGGAGGGGAGAGGTGCGGGCTGCGGGCTGCGTTATTTAATTAGCTTTGGCCTTTAAATGGGCTGAAACCAAGGTGGCATTTATCTCTGGCAGCACAAAAGAAACACAGACCGATCAAAAAAGTAATCTACTTCCTACCAAGAGCAGAAGACTTGGAAAAATATCCGCCCCCCCCCCCCCCCCCAAGCCAATTGCAACCCCCCAGCCTCCGACCGTGGGGGGAATGTGCTTCCCTTCCTGCCCAGCTGCAGATGCAACTGCTCTAATAAGCTGTAACTTTCCTTTCCATTTGGAAGTAATGAGATATAATCTGTTTAATTCTAGTCTTTTAGCTCTTTTGGCGGCCTTTTTCTATTCCCCTTTTCTGATTTTTTTTCTTTCTTTTTTTTTTTCTTTCTCTTTAAAGGAAAACTCCATCATGAAGCGAAAGATTTTCTAATCACCGGCTCTAATTACAAAGCAGAATAAATTGCCATAAACTTTTTTCTAGGGTTTTTTGTTTTTTTTTTTTCCAAAATTGCTTTAAATATAATGAAGAATAATTAAAAATCAAACAAGCAGCTGCAGACTGGAGTGGCTGCTGGAGGTTAGGCTGGGAGAGATGGGAGGAAGGAGCTAAGGCTTGGAAGGAGCTTCTGTGTAAGACCAAATATGTAGAAATATCAGCTGGGGGAGCCACGATGAGATGCCCACCACCTCCATCAAGGCAAAATGGGTTGTTCCTGGGAATTAATTGATCCCTAAATGGGTATTTATTGAAGTGAATTGATTTGTCAGGCTGAGAGAGTCCCAAAACTAGTCAGAATTTGTCCCAGTCCTTGCAGAAAGCAAGCAGCTGCCAAAAGCATGGGGACTTCAGTGGAAATACTCCCGGTTTCTCTCAGCTCAGTGAACACCTTGGTAGCTGGAGGACACTGGAGAGCCCTGGGCACCCAGAGCTGAGGGCTACAGACAGCTGGGCGAGGCTGTGTCTGCACAAGAGCCTTCACTGCAAAACCCAGTCCCAGCACAGGAACGGTGAGATCCTGCCAGAAAATATCCCACCGCATCCAAGAAATAACCCTTGCAGGCAGCCAAACTGGTCCAGGAGGATGGGGAGGCTTCATTAGCAGCAATCAATGGTTTCCATAGCTACAAATGCAAGCACAGACTCCATCACACACTGTCTTGGGGAAAAAAAAAGGGGGGAAAAAATGTTACCTGCGCTCAGGTATGGCCAAGGGTACGGCAGAGAGGCATGCTGAGATTTTAGCTGGGAGATGACATGCGTGTGTAAGAAAACAGGGATCAACACAGAACCCACAGGCAATTTTTTTTTTTTTGCTTTATGCCTGATCTATTTGTGCCAAACCTGTTATATCTCTCCATCAGGATCAGAGCATCGCATTGTCTGCTCTCACCTGCTGAGAAACCCCCCAGCAGGTTGGGTGTAAGGCATTATAAGGGTGATGGATGCCCTTTAGGTCAGAACAGATCTTCACCCTTAGTATATGACCCCATGGACTGACTTTTAAAGAGCAATTCAACCTGGAAAAATAAGTCCTGACTTGACTTATCTCTACCTAGAAAAGGAGGAAGCCTGAAGGACCAGCTCCCACGAATTCTTACCCAGAGAATTAGACGCTCTACATTGCTCTGAACACTGGTGAGTTGCTAAAATACAGCAAAATAAGCTCGAGCTGGGGTTGTATGGGGTTTATTACATGCAGTGATAGTTTCATAGGGTTCATAAATCACCCTATTTTGCAGGTGTCAAGGTCTTCTTCAGAGCAGGTACGTGCCAACGCTTGTGTCCTTGCAGTCAGCCATGCTACTCAATTAACTTCTCTCTCCTCTCTCTGTGCTCCTGCAGTTCATTTGCTTAGTAAAGTCTGAAAGGGAGCTCGAATAAAATCCAGGTTTGGGCATCTCTCATGTAAGTCAAACGGGGGGGGGGGGGGAATTTGTTTATATGGGAGCCACGGAAAGATGCCGCATTAATTTAAGACTGTAAAACCAAGAGGATCTGCCTACCCCAAGGATGAGATGCGCTGCAGGAGATGTCCCCACCACGACCGGCACGAAGGTTAAATGACTTAAAAAATAAACCACCAGATGCACGAGCTGGCGAGGGGCCAGACAACTTTCAGACCCAGCTTTGCTCCAGCCTCCCAAAATTTTGTCAGTCAGAACCTTCCGCGGAGGTTTTTGACGAATTGCTGTGTGGAGCAGCAAAAAAAAAAAAATTAAAAAAAAAAACAAAACAAAAACCCTCCCCCCCCAAAATGTTGGTCTGGCATTTAGCCAAGCCACGCTCGGCTTCATGCTTCACCAGGGAGCTGGCTGAAATCCTAAATAATTTCCTACAGGTGTCTCGAGATTCTCGCTGCTCCCTCTGGATAAACCCGTTGAAAATATTTAGTGTGGGTGGTTGAAGGAACAACGCCTGAAAATCCAAGGGCAAGTTACACGTCTCCCTCCAGATCTCCCTGAACTTCACGTCCTGCGTCTTGAGGAAATATTAAAAAAAAAAAAAAAATCAGATAGAACAAAATGCATGTTTCAATTTCACTGAAAACTGGAGGTTTTCAACAGGTGCTGATCTGTGGTGAGTGGGAGCTGTGTTTCCTGCAAAGTCTACATTTCCAGAGTTGTTCCTGTGTAGCCTCAGTGCTAAACCTGGTTTTCTCCAGAATTGGCCAAAAGGTCCTATTTATTTCAGGGAAAACACTGATTTAACAGACCGGCAGAAAAGCAGCTCTAATGTGAGCTCAACCCTTATCAGACACCTGAAAATCCACACTCATGATGCGATTGACACCACAAAACCCCCACCCATGGGATTCCAGGGTCTGTGGTGGATAAGTCAGATTTTTGGGGTCTGGTGATGGGGTTTTGGGGCAGCAGCACAGTCTCCCTGGGCAAACCCCAGCGCTCCCCTGCACACCAGGGGATGACAATGTGCTGGAGCCCCATTTTGGACAAACTGCTGAAATCATCTATGTGCTCAGCATGTGCCTAAGAACGTCAGCAATGGACTGGAAATTATTTATGGTCCTTTTTACCCCACACCTGGTTACATGCTCCCACCTGCCTTGCCCTATCCCATCCTATTGTCCCCTCTCCTGCCCTGCAAACCTCCTTTTGCAGTGAATTTCCCCCTTTCCCACCCAAAAATACCACATTTACAAATGGTCGGGAGACAAAAATACTTATTTTTTCCCTTCCTTTATCCTAAAGGAAAGCCTAGGGACATGGAAAGGTGAGCATGGAGCTGTTTGAGCTGTATCTTTTCTGCTGGGGTGGGGATAAAGGGGAATTTGTCATTGGGTTGCACCCAACAAAGGTCCCCCTTGAGCATCCCTGGGGGTACCATTCCCCCAGGAGCCTCGCGGGTACATCGAAGAGATGCTCACTCAGCTCTGATTAATACAAATGCCATGGGCTGCAGGGAAGCATAATATTGCTGTCGATACGGCCCACGACATTAATGAAAGTCATTTGGAAAAGAAGGTTTTGAAGCGGGGCGATCCCCACCAAGATTTTTCAATACCTAATCACCACCGGAGCCGCTCAGCACGACGCTGAAGGGAATTGTGCAGCACTTTAAACAAATAGCATTTGGAGAGCGTGATTTCCTTCTATTAATCAACTAACGACTTCAGCCTCCTTGGCTGGGGGGCTTGGGCTTGGATTTTAATCCTCCTTCTCCACTTTTTCTTCTAAACTCATCAAATTGTGCCTTTTGTGGTCATCAGGTTGCAAGTTCTTGCTGAAAAAAAATAAATAAATTACGGACTGAAACTTTCCAACCATCAATTTTTTTTTTCCTAAAAATTCCCAAAGCAAATTCTTCTCAATGTACTCTGAATATAAGCCCCTTGGTCAGGGCTCAAACCTCATTTTTCTAGGGCTCAAGGGGCACAAAATTACATGTCATGAAAGCAGGCTGAGGCCAGTCCCTAGCCCTGCCTGCAGAAGAGATCCCCCCTTCCTGCGACTGCTCTAAAATATTGAGGCTCAGGTGCTTCCACAATGATTGTGACATTCATTTAATACCTGTGTCTATAATTAGATTGATTTTACGGGGAAGAGCAGCAAATTGCATTGGGGGAAGTTATCACATTATTTTATTACACTCCTGATTTTTATTTTTTTTTTATTTTCTTTGGTGCAGGTGAGAAAATAAAACCGAAGATGCACTCAGCAAACTTGGAGCGAACTATTTTTTTTTTATTGTAGATTAATTAGTCAGAGTGACAGACATACCTGGGACTGAGCTGAAGACCAAGTAAACAACCTCCCCTTTCCAATCCTTGTTCAATCTGCATTGCAAACTATTATTTAAAATGAGCCGTAAACAACACCGTCTGCAGCGCTGGTATTTCCAGCCTCTCAAACTGGGTTTTTGCTCCAAATCACAATGAGAAAGAGTGAAATTGGAGATTTGCAAAACTCCAGAAAGCTTCAATTTAGAAACAGGCAGCTACATGACACCGGGTGTTAAAAATGTGTATTAATATCAAACGGCATAACTCAATCCTGCAGTTAATGCAAAATCTGAAGGTTGCTAAAATCCTGACACACACACCCCTTTTTTTTGTAATGTTATCAGAGCAGAATAAGAAATTTGAAGTCATCTTTCACTTGCAAAGTGCCCAAATGGCTCCATTGCTGTAAATTTGTGCCAAACTCCTCTTAAAGATGCACAAATTCTCCCTTTATAGCATTTCAGCCAACTTGGCACATCATCAGCTTGAGTGCTGGGTTCCATCCCTATGGTCAGGATAAAACCTTTGGCTCTAGAGAAAAAATCCCATAAATTGCTGAGAAAACAAGGTGAAATAAGTTGGGGCAGCCCATGCTGGTGCGGAGCAGAGTATCTATATTTCTTGACTTTTCCTGGCGTGCTTGGAGCTGGGACCTGGAGATCAATCATTTGGCCTCCATCATGCACGCGTGACTCTCCGCAGCCAGGCATAGAAGGAATTTAAGCATTTTGATTTGTTTTCATTTTTTTTTTTCCTCATTAACACGATGGTGGGTGGGGATTTAGACAAAACCTTAGAGGGACATTCCATTCCCCTGTGCCCCCAAATCTCTCTGGGGGTGGGCTTCTCCAGGGACATGGGACCTCTAAAATTCTCTATTTTTTTTTTTTGCGTGACACGGAGCAAGTTGTGTTGCACACATGAGGGGCAGAAGCATTTCTTCCTCGTTGGGGATGTTCCTCAAGTGAAAAACAATGACCGAGACAGAAAATATTATTCCAGGGGATGAAGAAGCCCACAGGGATATTAAGACGGTGATTTTTTTTTTCTTTTTTCAAGTTTCATTTTTACAGAAAATTCTATAAAATGGTGACATTTTTAACCATTTTTGCTCATTGCTTTGAACTTCCCAGTCTCGTCTTCAGAGGCACCAAGGCCCAGAAGGGCCAGAAGACGTAGTTTAATGAGACAAGTTTTAAAGGTCATTCTGTGTAATAAATCTGTGCTTTTTAATATTTAAACTTTTAAGGCATTTAAACCTTTAGGCTCCTGGGATTAGCTCCACCAGATCCAACTAGATCCATCAAGCTCAGAAAACTTCTCGCCTCCGGGAATATCTGATTTCTTATGCTTGAGATGAAGAGGGTCTCTTTGTCCAAGTCCATTGATCTGTCATAATTCATGTACCTTCAAATCCTTTAAATCACTCTGGGATGCTGGATAAGGTAAGGAGGAAAACTTATTTAAGTCCAAGTTGATGGAGCTCCATTACTCTCTTGTTGAGGGACAGTTGAGCAAGGAGATTTGATCAAAAAGAGAAAGTTATCCCTCCCAAAACTGTGCCAGAAAAGCTCTCCTCTCACCTTGGCCAAGCTCCCCCAGCTCTGATTTAGAGGAAGAAGGATGACAAGGTGGACTGAGGAGAGGAGCAGAACACAAAGCTTAGGTCATCGCTGAAAAACTGATGAGTTTAGAAAAATCTGCCCGTTTTAGACTTCTGTGTGGCAGCTCGGAAATGCTGGTTGAGATTTACCTTCAAGTCAAGCTATTTTCGGGTTAGGTTTGCCTAAAGATCTCTAAATTATACCCCAGCAACATCTCAGATGCCCCCAGCTGAGCTCCCCCCACCCGGCTCTGGCTGTGGGCTCTGCTCTGACACGATGTCAAAGCCGATGCTGTTAGCACCCAATTGCTTTTCCATCGCCAAGCATTAAGGATGCTCTCGCTTGGAGGAGGCTAATGCACTAACACACTTGGAGTTGCTCAGCTGACTGGCAGTTTTCCTTATTGATATTGCAGTAAAAATTAGATATTATTAAATTGAATCCTTGCCTCGTAATCAGGCACAGGCCAGAGACACGGAGGATGGTCAGATGGCAAATTTCAGATAGGTTTGCAAATAATCCTTCCAGGAACTATATATTTTAAAGCCAATGTAGAAAAAAGGGTTCTTTTTCTTTCTCAAGATCAAGATCCAGATGATTTCCAGAGGTTCCCCAGTGCCCCGAACCCAAGAAGTTTTTGGATTCTCACCTGGAATAGCCACATGGGAAGGAGAAAGACAGATCCTAAGCCTTAAGGAAAAGAGCTGTCAAAAATCTACCCAAAAAATTGGTTTTTTCATGAAAAAAAAAAAAAAGGAAATGCAGTGCCTTCCAGGGAGATGGACACAGGTCCTGGGGTTATTAATGGGAGTCTAGAACAATGATGTCTGCAGGAGAGGGACAAGAAGAAAGACCCCTGGGGTCAAGAGGGTGGTGGAAGAGGCCTTTGCTTTTTATCTTCTAAAAAACTTCTGTATACAAAAAGAAATTGGCCCTGTTCTTGATTATTCCATCTCAGGCACATTATACAAGGGCTCTTGATGCATTACGGCAGCTTTATATTAATGCTCTTGTGATGGATGCGTTTTGCTGTGTGGAGGATCTGGTCCCCAAACTAACATGAATTCCATTAGGAGGCCAGCTGGGAAATGAGGTCTTTCAAGATTTACATCCTTAAATAACATTTTTTTTTAACTCGATGCCGGCATTAAGCCATCTATTTGACTTCAATTCAGCAGTGGGCACCAGGACTGTCTGCCTGGCTAATCTTTTAAGTTATCTGTGTTTGAGGTAGGACCTTATCACTGCTTGTTCATCTTCTCAAGCTCCTGGCTCCAAAGTCAGAATTATTTCTCTGCTTTTGTAATTAAAGCAGCATCATTGGTCGCCTAGAAACTACTTACTAAAATATGCTCGTGCTTACACTCAAGCAACCTTGAAATACCTCCAGCTGCTGCCGATGCCACAAACAGCACCGACATCTGCTGTAGGGGGTTGTCCCCTGAGTTGGGTTGACCCAGGGATGCTACATGGCTTTGGGGTAAAAATGGAGGATTAAAGCCAACTGCTCGAGGGTAATTGCAGGGGAAAAAAGCAATTTTTAGTCTTACCCCAGTTTTGAAGCAAAAAAGGGAGAAAACTGGAAGATGAAAAGTTATATCTGGTCCCTTTGGTGGAGGAAAGCATCTTTGAAGAGGAATTCCCCTGGTGGGCAGATGAACATCTTGCAGTCAAGTGGATGCTCAGCCCAACCTTGAGTTGGCTGGAGTTTTCCACTGACCTGGTTGGCAGGTGGAAAACAATTTATAAAGGGGGGGAAACAGTTTATAAGGGGGATGAAAAAATGGGTAATCATCCAGGAGTGTTACATTTCTGGTTTCCAAAGGCAAGGTTTGAGACCCTGTGCATCCAAAGGTAATTTAAGCACAAATAACTAATAAGAAAATGAAAGGGAAGCAGGAAAGCAAACCAAAATCTTTTGATCAGGGTGAAATAAGGTGTTCTTGTCTTCTCACAAGAAAGAAATGTTTCTACTGCAGGTCAGTCACTTTCCTTTTCATTTATTTATTTCATCTCCCAGGTTGGTGTGGCCGCCAGCAGCCTGAGGAACGCACAGTCCAGATGTGTCTCTGATGGGTGGGCAGTGAAAAAAGAAATGTTTCCAATCCCTAAAAAGTGAAAGAGTAGAATTTATTTGGATATTTTTTCAAATCAACCGGGAGGCTCCTAAATATTGAAGGGACTTGGTTTTTACTTTTTTATTTAGTCCCATTTTTGAGGTCTTCCAACTGCTGCCAGCCTGGTAGTGGCTACTAAGTCAAGATGGTTTCCTGGGGATTCTCAAGCAGAGGGATCCATCCGCTCCCTTTCTGGGAACAGGGAATGGAAACATGCTCCCATTGAGTGATTTTGGCAGCTGTGGTTCTCCCAAATGGGTGCTGATGCCTGACAAACTCATGACATGTGGCCACCCCTGATGCCCCAGGGCCACCTGGTTTTGCTGTTGATCTACAGCATGACCCTCTCCGAGCTCAAATCCTTCTTGCTCCTGCATGGATCTGTATTGCAGCTAACATCAGCTATTTTCTTCTCCACCTTAGGTTTTGGTTTTTTTTTTTTTTGCTGCAGGAAAAGTAAAATCTGCTCCTTTCCCATTTCTTACAAACTTCTGAGCCTCTCAGGTTCACAGGCAGTACCCTGGGTTTGCTCCCAGTAGAAGTTTTCTGAGCCTGTTGTTTTTGGCCCTCCAAGCAAGTACACAAGATGATGTATCTGATGATTGATCTGGGTTTGAGCCTAAAGCCTAGAAATAAAAAGTTGGGCTGGTTTAAGCTGAGGAGTTAACCCCAGCAGCAAGAGGGGAGAAAGCACCAAAAAAAGGTTGTGGGTTTTTTTTGTGGTTGTTTTTTTTTTTTTTTCCCAAGGAAAGAACTGAAATAAGCTGAAACCACGATGTCTTTCAGGACTAGGCACTTAGTTAAATTAAGATCGGCAAGAATAAGCCGCCTAACTTTCAAACCCTGCATTAGCCCAATCTCTATTCATGAACGCATTACGTTGAATTAATGTTGTTATAGAATTAGCCTCCTAAGAGGCTTGGAGGTGTCACCTCCCATAAGTTGCTATTATTTGTAGCCCTCTTTGGGTGACAGATACACACACAAGGTCTGGGACAGATCATCTCATCATCGGGTAACCTCCAGAAATTAGGAAACCGTATGGATTGGGTTTTCTCATCTTTTTTTTTTTTTTCCTTGTCTTTCAGGTCTAATTTTTCAAATCATTGAAAGGCAAGAAATTGCTACAACAGCAATTTTCATTTCCATTGCATTCCAGTTTCAGTTTTGGAGGCATCAAAAAAACATTTTCCAATTTAATCCATAGATTAGGTCTCCTCTCAGCTTTCTCTTCTTGAGGCTAAAGAGCCAGTTCTTTGAGCCTTTTCTCATAAGGGAGGTGCTCTAATCCCTTAATCATTTTACTTGCCCTACGCTGGACTCTCTCCAGTAGTTCCCTGCCCTACTTGAACTGGGCAGCCCAGAACTAGATCCAAAGAAATCTGGGGGGAAGCCTAAAATCAAGGCATATGCACTCAAAAAGACTTAAAAAGCTGTGGGTGACCCACTCACCTCTAGGAGCATTTTTTGCTAAAATTGCCTCTGCACAGGGTTTTTGGAGGTTTAGGTTGCTCAGGCAGAAAGGGAAGGGAAAGAAAAAGGATAATTTCTTTCAAACTCAATGTTGCAGGTGATTAGTGCACAATATACCCTGGGCAGCTTTAGTATTTAACATGGAGGTGATAGTGAGAATTTATGAGAGCTCATGGACAATAACAGCTTTCCAGAGAGGCTTTGATTAAACATTATGGATCCACATTATGCAAATTTATTGCATGGTTAATATGACTCCAAAAGAACACAGTGGCACTTTAAAAAACATTTAAAGGAAGAAAAAAAAAAGCCAAAGACAACGGTGTTTCTCAGTGCTACAGAAAGGTTTCGCTTCAGGATGGTTCAAGCTGCAGAAGAAGTCACGGAGCCATCGATGCGCACAAGGGAGGTGGGGAAATACAAGGAGGATTCATAAATTAAAGTGGCATCTTTTAAAGGCAGACAAATTCCAGCCCAGATATTTCACATTTCAATTGATGCTGGCATTAAATCAATTGCAAACACCTCTTCTTGGAAAGTCTTGGGTGCTTTTTTTTTTTTAAATCTGGCCCATTATCTGGTGTATCTGTAACGGTACAAGATGGAAATTTGATGCATTTGCCAAATTCTACGTTCCCCCCAGAACTGGGGGGAGGGAGGGCGGTGGTGTTTGTTTTCCTCCCTTCGACACTTTTGGGTGTCATTTGTCAACATCTTCTACAAAATAACATGATTTATAACGGCAGGCTGATTGTGCGGCCTTCATTAACTTAGACAGATTTACTTGTTTTTTAAAACTATGATTATTATAAAGCACATACTTATTTTCCTTCAGAAATCAAGGTTAGTGAGAAGACAGATCCCATCAACAGCTCTTTCTCTGTCAAACAGCAAAACCACAAAAATAGCATGGATCAGAGACAGTGATCGACAACCAACCCTTCTTTCGCTGATGCAGCTCCCATTGCATATTTCTGCTGTTAAAAAATGAAGTTTTGGTCAATGACCATGAACTAGGAGCTTATGCAAGCAAAGAGCCTTAAGTTTTGGGAGGTTTCAGTGTGTCACCTCTCTTCCCTCTTGCTTGGAGCAGCAAGGGGCTTAAAGAAACCTTCCCTGGTGTAAATCAAAGCTTCTCCCAGCAAGAAGAAATCTTTCTCCTCCCTCCCAGCTCTGCCAAGCTTTCCCTTTTAAGCTATATATACTTTAAAAGATGTAACCCAGATAATAATTGTTGCTTGTACATCATTCAAGGATGCTTTCTTTTATTTCTCTGGAGGATACTTACGGCGGCTGCTGCTGCTGTTGGTGCCGGTGAGAGGGCAGATTGGCAATGCATTAGATTTTTAATAAAAATAGACATGAAGAATGGGGATCAAAGCTCATTTAGAGCAGGAGGGAGGACGAGGCAGACCCAGAATCTTTAGGCATGGGTGGGGCGGTCGAGGTGCTTCGACCTCGGCCATCCTGGAGGTGGGCGATGGTGCTTGGGAAGGGAGACATCACCTCCTAGAAGATGCTGATGGGGATTAGGGTGGGCTAGATGAGGCAGCAAACCCTTGTATTTGGAAGGTCTTTGGCAATGCTGGGGGTGATACTGGAGAGAGAGAGCTTGTCTGAGTGCACCGCACTGATTTTTTGGGGCAAGAGTGGCCAGCTCGTGTCTGACCTCACCACAGAAAGTGTTTGCAACAGAAAACAACCTCTGGCCCTTAATCTGATTTCTGCTTCCCCCACCTACTAGAGACGATCCACAGCTTCACTTTGGGATAAGGAAAGTTTTTACCCTGTGACTCAGTTTTCCCACAGCCCATGAATCTTTCAAGTGGGGTCTAATGAGCCACCTCCCAGCCATCAACCAGAGCACCCCAGTAATGGGACTGTGCTTAAAGTCCATGGGCTTAAATAAAACCCCAAAAGAAGCATTTTCAAAGCTGTCCAACCTGACTGCAAGCAGAGATTATAGGAGCTGTAGGTGCAGGGGGATGAGGGCACCTGGGGCAGCTTGGCATCCCCTCTCCATCCCAGGATGATGCAGTGATGGGAACTCATCCCAAACCCGTAGGTGGGTGATGAAGGACCCTGCAAGCTCCCACAGTAGGGGACGGTTGGCTGGGTGTCACGCATGAGCTTCTTTGCGAGGAGTATTTAATGAGATGGACTCACTGAAAGCTTGATGAATTGGATTTAATGTGGTTTTAATTGTCCAGGGCTGTGTTTTCTTCCGGGTAGAAAGCAAATTGGAGCCGTAAGAACGAGCTAATTGGAGCAGGGCAACATTTTTGTGATGTCGGAGATGGTTTTCTCCAGGACTCAGCCCCAGATGGGTGTGCTGTTTCACAGAGAAAAAGGTGGGAATTATTTGTTCCCAGCATCCAAAACTCCCCAGCTTTTTGAGACAGGTTTTCTCTCCCCCTTTTTCCTTTCAAGAGCAATTAAAACTGGGGAGCAGGAGGGTGGGGTGCTGGAAACTGCCCTTTTTTTTCAATTTTACTGCATTTCAGTGAAAAAAATTGATGAATTTCAGTAACGGTTGCAATCTCATAGTAGCTTTAATGCTGAAGTGTGAACACAAACAGCCATTTTCTTGGCTGCAACCAACTGCCTGCAGGAATCAGGCCCTGGACCCCACACCAACCCACCAGGAGGGTCTGTCTCCTCCCCACCAACCCCCCTGCCTAGGGGATGGGGTGATGGTGACACAGCGTCCCACCAATCCTCTGTCCCCAGGCAGGGCTACGTGATGCTGCGAAGAAATGCTCTTAGCCCTACATCAAAAAACTTTGTCCCCAGGGTTATAAGCGTTGCCTGGGTCTGTCCTGCCAGATCCTGGGGCTGCGGTCGCGTGGGACGGCTCCTCTAGGATGCTGATACGTTTTTCTTGCAATACCTTTCACTTCTGTAGCAGCTTTTATCCAATAATCTCAAAAGCACTTTACAAGTAATAATTAATTAAGCTTCATAGACTCTTTGTTCAATTCCAGATTATTAATAAATTATACTTTATTATTTATAAATACATGCCACATAATTTTTCTCTCCCGCTATTACCCTGAACAGTCACTTAGCCGATATTAGCACAGTTTAATTCCAATTTGGCAAGTCTGCTCTTTAACCCTTTCAAGGCTGTTCATCTTTCCAGCGTTGTTGAAGAGCTGTAGGAAGAAGAGGGGGTACAAACAGGCTCTGTGAGGGTCTGATTGTCCTGTCCAGTTTCTTGCTACTGCACTATATATAATTACATTGCATGTTTTTACCAAAAGAGGTGTTTTTTATGCCCTTATTCACACCCAGCCAGAATTAGGTGTATCATTTTTCCCCTTGCCTTCATCCTCCTGATAACCCCTATATAATACCTAGTCCGGGAGCTTGTGCCCATTTCATTTTTCCTCCTCTAAGACACACCAAAGCTGCTTATCCGAACCGAGAGACCAGAGCCCATTTCTGCTCTACACCCAAATCCTCTTGACCTCAGCAGCCGCCAGCTTAGTCTTGAAGCAACCCAAAACCCCCCAAATTTCCTCCCCGAAAGCGGAGCGGCTGCTGCAGCAAGATTTGATTTCCCAGCCGACCTCGCGGGGCGAGAGGAAGACAGAGGGCAAGCAAAAATGAGTTAAGAGAAATAAGCCATTGAGATGGTCTCTCCAAAGCACCATGTCCCTTTACAAGAGAAAAGCTGGCGAGGGATGTGCTTAATGTCATTGAAAAGAGAGAGGGAGGCTCATCCCAGCTCCTGTAGTAAATAAAGGGGGAAAGGACACTATTAAAGGGCTATAATCTCCTACGATAAATGCTTGGAAGAAGAGGAGATGAGGGGAAAACAGCCCAGAGAAGCTGATGCACTGAGCTGACTGCTACAAGCCCTCTTATTAGCAGGTTTTTAGGTGGGCTGGAGGGGTTAAACTGCTGATGGCTGAACTCAGCTGCCCTGGCAACCCACAGGATCTCCACCGACAGCATTAAACTGGCCCATTCTGACTTATGTATTTGGTTTTGGCTGGTGCTGCTCCCCATCTACCAGTGGAACCCTAAAAAATCCCTCTGGACATGTTTTTTTTTGGGCTGCAGGGAGGCAGAAGAAACCCAAGTTCTGCTCTGCACCTTCTAGGTAGATTTACATAGGGTTATAACCCAGTTTTGCTTAAAAAAACACCCTGATGTGACAATGCCAAAGGCTCAGAGCATCCTTTACTACCTCTTGGCATCAAGCAAAGCAACAAAGAGGTGCAAGGGAGAGGCACAGCCCAAAATTTCTGCTGTTTTTTGCAAGCCTGAGAGCTTCAGAGCATCCATGAGAGCTTTTGCTCACCCTTTCCTTTGCTCCTCAAGCATTTGGAGGCAGCTCTGGGGAGCTGAGGCAGGAGCAAGGCACATCCAGCCCGGCTGAAGGATGATGCTGCAGCCCGTTCTGCTTTCAAGGAGTCATTTCAAGGCTGCTGGTCGTGCAGCCATCCATTCAACCCTGTATTTGGGGAGGAAAATGCTCATTTTGCTCTTTTCCCAGGGCATGAAGGGGTGAAAAAGCCTGGGAGAGGTTAATCCGTGGAGAGGGAGAGCTGCAGAGTGTAAAGTGCTACACCAGAGAGAAACCCTGTGTTCAGCATCATGGGCTCTGTTAGTGATTTCCCTGAGCCCAATTTTGGGGTAACACGTGCTTGGAAAAGGCATGAGGTTGAGCAGAGACAGCCCAATGCAAACCCTCTTCTCCCTCCCACATCCACAAATCCCAAGCAGCCACTTGCCCCATCGAGTCCCCAGTATCCCAAAAAATTCATATAGTTTACCCCAGTTTAGTTTAACAACAAAAAGCAGTAAAAAAGCAAGAGGCAGGGGAAAAATCCATCTTTAACTTCTCCATTTTCCAATTATTCCTGGATGAATACCAAGCCCGGAAATTAAGGAGGGAGAAGAGTTAAAAAAAAAACAAACCCAAATGTTTTTCTCGTTTCTAAACCAAATTATGTGCCTTCTGGAAGAGGCATCACCCACTGCGCTCATGTCGGGAGGATGCCAGACACAGCTGCTTCTTTAATGCTTCTTTAACCAGCATTTTGGGAAGCTAAAGAGGTGGCATGGGGACATGATGGTACAGCATCTTGGGGGAAACTGAGGCAGAGAAGGGGATAGATTTTGCCTTTGTGTCCCTCTGATGGGGTCCCTTTTGCAACGGGAATTTCCAAGCAATGGGAATTTCAAAATGATGGGAGTTTCAAGCCTTCAAGCTACCAATTATGGCTTTGTGGTTGTACTTCCCAAAGATGGATTTGCTGATCTGAACCTGAATCCCACCTCCTCCTTGGGAGAAGTCAAATCTCCCTGGGAAAGCCCCGCTGCCTCTGTTTCCCCATCTATAAAATGAGGATGAAGCCCTTTATCCTTGGCAAAGCACCTCGAGCTCCTTCAGAAGGCAGGGAACACCTCTTTCTCCTTCCAAATTAAACCTGCACCCCTTGGAGTTGCCAGAAAAGTGCTCCTGAGGTTGGTTTTCCCCTTGGCCGAGCCAGAACAGGCTGGTTGGGAAGGATGCTGAGAGGGAAGCCAAGTACCGGTTGTCTCTTCTCCCCGCTTTGATTCCCTTATTTCTTTTGTTTTATTTGGGTATAATTAACAGCTTTGCCTAATACAGTATTAATTCATTGTGTCATTGCATTAATTAGCATTAAAGAGGTCCTTACATCACTGTCTGTAGCTGCAAGGAGACCGAATCCAGCAGCAAAGTCAGAGAAAGTTTTCCATATTCCCTATCATAGTACGTCATAAGGGTGGAAGAAAAACGTTCAGAAGAGGTATTTTTAAAAAAAAAAAAAGCAGCCATTTCCCTGCAGCAATGCAAGATCCCAATGGATAGTCAGAAAATATCTCAAGGAGGTGGTTTACTTTCTCCCCATCAACATTTTTCTTCCCTTTAAGTGATTAGAGACACCGAAGCCCTGATGTTGTTAGCACGATGTTACCTAAACCCACCAAAGCTGGTAAATCCACTTAAGACTCTCCATAACTTCCTCGGGGGCTGGAGCAGAAGTAAGATCTTTAGCAAGATCAGCCCTTTTTGGGTATTTTTTGGCAGCAGAACCATTGTCACAAGGGCTTTTTTTTCCAGGTGACGTCACAGGAGATGGTCTGAAAGGCGCTTCTTTGACTTTGGGTGCCTGACAAGCTGCTGAAAAAAAAAAAGGCAAAATGCCCCAAAAAAGGGTTTGAAAAAGGGCTAAGCTGGAGGTTTTGGAAAGAAAGGGGGTGGGAAGTCTGGGGGTGGGAAGTCCTGGGGTGGTTTTTATCAGCATTGGGACAATATGGGGATGAGAGAGTGGTGCCGGTGGGAGGGCAGCAGGAAAAGCCCCTTTCAACAGGAACAGCTAAAATGAACCCAAATCTCCCATTTTCCACACCCCCTCCCCTCATTTGAGGGATAAGGATCTGAACCCCATCCCAGGATGATTTTTGATGGATATTGGAAAATTCCAAACAGAGGCACAAAAATAATCTGGGATCCGTGGAGGGCAAACGTCCTTCCCCATGGGAGATGCTCAGCCCTGTGGTGATAATTTGGGGTGAAATATTTATAGGCGCTAAAAATCCTCTGGTTTCCCATAAGAGCCAATAAATAAATAAATTTGGAATAACTTCTAATACGATTACCTGAACTGACACTGGGAATTTAAACAGAGTAAAATCAATGTAATGCTAAGGCATCTTTCAGCTCTATTGACAGCACTGGCTGGTGATTTTTCCCCTTGAACTAGCAGAATAAAAACTAAAAGCTGCATTAGGTTTTTTTAATTAAGACTCCGGCATTATCAGGCTTTACAAGACAGAGCCAATGCACAGATGAATTACCATTTAATTAAGCTTTCCAAGAAACTTTTGAAGACTGCAGATTAAATGTGGGCTCTGATTTCTTGCAGTATTTTTTTTTCTTTTTTTTTTTTCTTCAGGAGAAGTTTTAATTGTTTTCCCAGAGTTTGATAAACAATAATAATAATAGAAATCATTATCTGTAAGATATAGCTCGTTGATTTTCCATTTGCAGAGCATCCTGGATGTATAGATGTGTATGTGTGTATATATATATGTATTAAGCAATGAAAGCTGTGGTGTATTCATGGCCCAGAAAAATCCAAGGAGTCAAACACAGGGATGAAAGGAGGATTTTGGAGAAAAAAGAAAAAAAACCTGCATATTGCTTGCATCAAATGTCTTCATTTCACCTGCTTTGCATTGAGATGCAGAAAGGGGACAGAGGAGTTGCCTGGACAGAATTACATTAGTTTTCTCGTGGGTACACGGCAGCATGTGGTAAACCTGGGAGCTATTGACGGTGAGCAAAGCTCGGCGCAGGCAGCATCTAATGTCATTTGTCCCTGGAGGTGATTTCCTCATGTGGGTTTTTGGTTGCCAGGTTTTCCCCGCTCTTATTTTCCAGTGACTGATATTTCTACATGTGTTTCAGTGTCAATCTGAGGGGGGGGGTGTGTTATTTATTTGTTTAGGCCCAGTGGGAAAATGATTTTTTAATCTCGTTACTAGTCAAGTGCAAGGGTATTATCTGAGGGTCTGCAGAAATGGTAAGAGATGGTAAGGATACAGGATACAGGGATACCTGATGGGGTGGGTGGGTGGGTGGATGGAGCATTCCCATGAAGGCCCACATGCCAAGTGCTCCTGAACCCCTGGGAAAGTCTCTTCTTGACCTCAACAGCCCGAGTCCAACATCACCCATGAGCAATGATCTTCATTTTAGAGTTGAGGAGCTGATGCTACAGGAAAATGTTTGTTGGGGTGGAGCATAGGGCTTGTTAATTTATTTCTGCTGCATCATCGGTACCAAATCTCAGGAAGTCAAGTCTCCTGTGATTGTGTTTGTGGGGAAATAATAACCCCATGGATGCAGGAAGAACAAACACATCTGTGGAGCACAGCTAAAGGCAACACGCCATGATGCTTGGACCCCTGTGTCACCTTGCCATGCCCTTCAGCCCCAGCCTGTGGTTTGGAAGGACATGAGGCAGTTAAAAGACATCTTTGGTGGAGATTAGGGTTGTGTTTTTTGAAGAAACCACAAGTCCTGGGTTTGCAAAGAGCCACTCTTCAAGGTGTCCATCCTGACCTGCCCATCACTGCTACTCAAAACATGGGCAGAGCCTGGCAGCATCACCACTGCCTGCTCTCACCTAACATCAGATGAGATGGTCCAACTGCTCCATCTCGAAGGAGCTCCCTTTCAGTAGGGCCTAAATCACCCAAGTGAACCACCCCAAAAACCACCCAAGGGACAGGATGGTGCACACCATGAAGTTGTAGGGTTATGACACGGTTCCAGGTTCTGCCCCAGCAGTGGAAATCACTCCAGCCAAGCTGAAAGGAGGCTTTGGAGGTGCCAGCAGGGATGTGCATTGTTTTGGGACATCCATGGGCACAAATCAATGTGCTTCCACAGCAGGAAAAGCCCTGAAGGAGGTTTGTGAGCGTAACCAGGCAGAAATAAATGCTCAGACACCTGCTAGGAAGAGAGAGGCTCTGAAACGGGATGGGATTATAAAGCGAGAGACCCGGTGGGTTGCTCTGTACAAATGAATCACTGTTTATGCACTAATAAATGCACTAATTTGCACTTATGCACAGCCCAAGGCCACTCCGTGCCTCACGCCAGCACCTCCCTCGTGTGCTGAGCCCCCTTTTTGGCTGGTTTGAGGTTTAGTAGCACAGCAGAGCATGGGAAAGCTCAGCCTGGCAGCTCCTGCATCAGCTCCATGGCCCCTGGTAGGGTACAAAAGCAGGGACTGGAGGCAAGCAGCAAATTTGCAAAGTGCTTCCCAGCTTACTGTGATTTGCATGCCTCAATTTGTCTGATTTCCAATGTCTTCCCTGATTACGGGATGCTCCACACCTCGCTTGTGTCCCCAGGAAGATGAGAAATCCCAGCCCTGTGTCAGACACAGAAGGGCAAAAAATTTTGGGGACCTAACCCTTAAACTGGATATTTTTTGCCAAAAAAAAAAAAAAATAAAAAATGTAGCTTTGCCCACCAAATCCGAGCTGGAGCACCTGCCCGGGGCTGGCACCAATGCTGCGGCTCCAGTGCCATCTCATGGGTACACTGGGATGCTGCAGCCCTGCACGGTGTGGGGACGCAGGGATGGAAGGATGGATGGAAGGATGGATGCTTTCAAACCACCTCCAGACCCTCCTGCAGCAGCAGTCCCTGTCTGGAGCAGAGCCAATGTGTGGGACAGTGGGGGGGACACCTCTCTTTGAAGGTGGTGGCACCAGAGAAGAAGCAGCACACAGTCACACCAGGATTTACTTCACCCAGGGGAAAAAAAAAAACAAAGGAAAAAAAATAAAAAAATGCAATTCTTATGGAAATGGCTAATTTTCCCCCAAGATTTGGGGGACCCAGAATGGGTTGGGAGCATTCTGCTGGAGCATCACAGCACCTCACCATCACTGCGAGCATCCACTCGTTGCATGGGCTGAAGAAAAGTGCCTGGGCTGGATTTGCTCAAACAGAAACAAAAAAATAAAACAGGAGCTTGAGTTTAAAAAAGGTGCCAAAAAAAAAAAATATTTTGAGGTTCTTCTTCGCAAAGCCACTGCAGAATTCACCGGGGATGATGTTTGAGCCTGCAGACGTGTCTCTCGGGCTGTGCAGGCAGACCTGGAGATGGCAGTGCAGCCCTTCAGATGAAGAACCTCTCACCCAAGCCCCTCTCCTAGGAGATCCCAGGAGTAAGCCCTCATGGCCAAACCTTAATTTCCTCCAAAGTTTTTTTTTTTCTTTTCCCCCATCCCCCGTGGCTCCCAGAATGAAAACTTTGCTGAGTTGTGGTTTTTTTTCACACCTGAAACCAACACATCAGGTTTGGGAGGACGAGCTGCTGAAAAGATCCTCAAACCTCTTGCCACCGACCTCTGCACAACCCGGATGAAGTCAAATGAAGCCATCCCAACTGGATATTACACTGCAAAATATCTATACAAATTGCCACGGGGAAGCCATCAATGCTGAAAACCGCCTTTCAGATCCTATACAACACAGCTATGCTCAGCAAATAATTTAATATAATAATTTTTAAATCCTGCGCAGTGATTTGGCCAAATTTTTTATTTTTTTTTAAAGGACTCTAGTTCTATTTCATTTCCTGGGGGCAACACTTAATTTTCCGAGTTCCTAGACTTTAAGGGTACATTTGAGCCCCACTCCTCATCCCCCTTGGAAAGCCCTGCATTGCAGGAGTGCGCTGGCAGGACGAATTAAACCATCCAAGGGCTTCCCCAATACCAAACAGAGACGTTTCCATCCCGTCAAATAAAGTCATGTTTTTCATCTCACCTTTCTTTTCTCAAAGCGAGGTGGGTTGGCATCGATATTCTCCAGAGCACCATTTAATTTGCAATTGTTATTTTCTTTCTGGATTCAAAAATGGAGACTCTCCATCATGCTCATAAGCAGGATGGGGGGGATTGTTCCCAGAGCCATAGGGTAGTGTAGCCCATGGGATGCTGATATTGAGACCTGTGATGGGCTTTCCTGGGGCAGCTGGGGTGGGGAGAGAGGAGCAACTCATAATCCCTAAACCCTAAAATCCTAAATTAATGCACATCATCATCAATAGAACACACAAGCTCCATCAGCAGCCAGACCCCGAGCTCGGTGCCTCAGTTTCCCCACCTGGAAAATCAGGCTGGTAATTACGGGTAATGCAATAATCTCATGCAGAGGCACGCTGAATCCTCCGTGCAGATCGCCTGCCAGGATAACAGCTAACATTATAAAACCATTACCCAAAAAAAAAAAATCTCATTTGGGGCTGCTTAGGAGAGGGTTGAGCTCTCACTGCTCCAGGGCTGGAGGGCTCTGGGCTTGCCCTGGGCTCTAATGCATCTTTGCTTCCTTTTTTTTTTTTTTTCCTTTTTTTTTTTTTCCCCCAAGAAGAAAAGCAGACGGGAAAAAGGTTACGAAAACATAAGAAGTAGTCTTTTTTGCTGCTGGCTTTAGCAGAGAGGTTTCGCTTTGTTTTACACCGGGAGAAACCCAGCCCCGGTGCTCCCAGCCTGTCTGCAGCTCTGTCCAGGGCTGACACTTCATAATGTGAAAATCCAACAAAGTGGGAATGTTCAGCCAGTTTTTTTTTTCTCCAGGAATAGAGAGAAAATAGGATTTCAAGGTGTTTGCAAAGGGATTCCCTCTAACCCCAGGCTGAAAGAACAGTCATGACCCCAAAGAAGAGGTTCATAGACCCAATGGAGAAGCCTTCTTCTGCATTAGCAGCTGAGGGTGAGGGACCAGCTTCATGGGGTTTTTGGACCATAGATTATCTAAGTCCCCTGGTGGGATCTCAAGCTCATAGGAACTGTGTGCACGTTCTGAAATCATCTGTACACAGGGAAATACCCCACTGTGTATGGGATGGGGTCCTGCCCCTGCCTTTGGCTCTGCTCCAGCTGGAGCAAACATGTCCCTAAAGGTCTCTGAAGGTGACCTGCCTTGACCTCCTGTCAAGCAATGTATTATTCATCCCCCACAGCATTTCTCAAAGGAGATGGAGGGGTGGTAGAAAATAGCCCCTCCACTTAGGTCAGCCCACCAAGGACAATGGCAGTCCTGATGCTAAGCCTCCAGATCCTCCTCAATTTGTTCCTCTGCTCCCCACAGCATGGTTCATGAGAGCCTGAGACCACAAAGTGAGGGCTTCCAGAAGAAGACCACATTTACTTTTATATCATTTGCTGCCAAGGATTGTGGTTTAGCTTCTGATAGCTGGGATGTTTCGAGGCAGCGAGGTAATGCCTGCCCACCGGTTGTGGACTCCCTTTTATCCCTGCTGGCAAAACAGCCTCTGAGGAAGCCACCACCAGTATCAGGCTGTAGACCTGGCCAAGAAGCTTGATCTGAAGAAGAAACGCAAAAGAGTGAAGCCAAGGAAAATTAAATAATTGTTCTCCAGTCTCTGGTTGGGCTGCTTCTTGGAGATGATAGAGTAGCCAAGAGGAGAAGGTGGCATCCTGCTCTCTCTGAAAGCCATACAAACCCACCAGATGAACCACGCAGTTGCATGTAGGTGCAACCCCATCAGCTGAGAGAGTGCTGTTGCTTTTGGGCCATCTGGCTGGCATCAGCCTTTCCAAGCTCGCTGTCACACACGTCATCCCTTGAGCCAAGGCAACTGGCAGTACATCAGTGTCGGTGTCTGTAGCCCCTTGAGTGCCCTTCCTCCCTCTGTGAGGATTGTGATGGAGGGGTTGGTCTTATTTGTTTTATTCATCTGTTGTGGGAATTGAGGAATAGCCAGGATGCTACAAAAGCAAGAGAGGAAGGCATGGACCCAGCTCCAGCATCTGGTACATGGTCTGGGATCTAGCCAGCTCCTGGCACATGGTTTGGGATGAAGCTGGTGATTAGAAGAGCAACCAGGACCAGGAGGAGAACGCCACTGGTTTGCACTGAGAAATGAAAGCTCAGGTCTTGCAGGCAGCTGGCCCCAAAGAGTGGAGAGCATCTCATCTGTGCCATGTCTTCCTCAAAAAGGGATCTGAAAACCATGTGAAAGCCTAGGAGAAAGCCAAAAAAAAAGTCCCTAACATAGCACTTTCTGTTCTCCGCTTTGAAAGCAGAGGCTTCTGCCCTTCTTTGCAAAACCCCAGTAGTGAGCAGTGTTCAGCATCAGCCCCAAGTTCCTCATTTCTTGCTTTGAAAGTCATCGCATCACATGTGAGCCAATAAATCTCCTGAATTAAAAGACAAGAAGTTAAATCGAGGAAAGCCGGAAGTTTCTGTTGCATTCAGCTGCTGGAGCTTGGAAATTACATGCATGGGTTTTTTTTCCTGGCATAAACACTAAAGAAAATATAATTAAAAAATAAAATCTTCTTTGACTTGCAAAATCAGCCCTCTGCTCGGCAAAACAGAGACGTTTAATGAATTCTCTCTCCAATAACGTTTACTGGTTGGGGTGAACTTCCTTCTGGCTAATTGCTGGAGTCAAATTAATTCATTCGCAGACTTCTACGTGGCCATGTTTAGTCCAGAAAATAAGCCTGGTCTAAACCAAAGACGGCTCTTGGTCGAGGTCCTGATCTGCTCGCAGTGTGAATCCAGCGCTCCTGGTTCAGACAGGGAACATCCGCGCAGTGAGTTCATTGGGGAGGGCAATTCTGCTTTCAATTAACTCCTTCCCTTAATTCTAACGAAGTTCTTTATATAGAAAAGACTTAACTCTTCATGCATGTTTTTCCTCCCTTTAAATGTGAATATTTTGCATAGCTATTAAGACACAAATATACATAAATATAGACACATGCGTATATACTCTCAGGCACATACATACACATACGCAGAATCACTCTTTGGGAGAGAATTGCAATTTGAAGTGACACAAGCACAGGTGGAGGAAAAACTAGTCCTGGCAGAAATATACATTTCATGAATGAAAGGGCTTGTTTCATATTAAGCCAGGAGAAATTCCCTGGCTTCAGTTCGCAAAATGCCTTTTGCAGTTCCCATTCCTCTGACGTCCTCGATTGCAAAAAAAAACCCCAAGGTCAGCATTTCCATGGGATGTATAATTACTCTCTCCCACCCAGCAGAAGGCACTTCAACGCTGCTGCAGTGCTCAGAAAGATTGTAATCCAGATTTTGACTGGTTTTGGGCCAATCTTCTTCCTTTTGCAGCTACACCCAAGTTTCTTTCCAGTCCCTGCGGCGTGGCAGATGCTCGGTGATCCCACCATCTCTGTGTGTCTTGTCCGTGCCCAGGGGCCAAAGGCTTTCACCTCTTCTGGCTCTGCTTGGAGGGAAGTAAATATTAGACACAGCACAGAGTCCCCACTGACAGTCTGACCTGAACCGAACTCCAGCAAGAGCTAAAAATCTCCTTATCCACATCCTTTGGGGCATATTTTGTTCTCTCTTACACTGCTATGGAGGTTGATCCTATTACAGACGGCAGAGGTGCACCTATGCATGACCAGAATGAGGGATTTAGGCTTTAATTAAGGGCTGATGCATAGCAACAGCCTCCAGCAGCCCGTGGGCTTTTCGTTATACTAATTAATTTGGTTGCTTTGGGGCTCTACTGTAAGCCCCCGAGACCTGCCAGCAGAAAATGCAGGCTGTAAATCAGGCGTCCCAGCACCCACCACCTTCTGCTTTATTTCAAAGCTCTGCTTTGCATCGCGTTGCCCTCCTGCCTTCCCACCGCAGCCGTGGGGGGGTTTGAACTCAGACCTCTCCAGCTCCTTAACGAGCCATGCTTTTCCTAAAAAAAAGTCCTTTTCTTGTTTCTTTTCTTCTTTTTTTTTTTTTTTTTTTGCAAGGCAATATCCTCATGTTACAACCGGCTCCAAGTGGGCAGCGCATGAATTTCCCAAGAGCAACCCCCAGCACAGAGCTTACCTCCATCTTCGCAGGGGGAAGCTGTGAGGACCAGCATCAGTTTTCTCTCCTGCTTCCCAAGAATGAAAAAAAACCTTCAGAACTGTTTTGGGTTTTTTTTTGGGGGGTGGGGAGGTTTCGTTCATTTTCTGCTGTTTGGAAAAGCAGAATGTTGGAATGAAGTCTCTCCTGAGATGAGTATTGCTGGAAGTATGAAGCCCTGGATGCAAAAGTATGGCTCTGGTGGGACTTGGGTTGATGTTCAAATGGTTTTAGGGCCTCCAAAGTGCATACTCAAATATGATGCAGAAAGTGGTCAGATCCAGATGACGAGGGGAGAAATGCTCGGCATCCTGCTCCTGCCATCACCCGTGCGGCCATCATTGTGGGTTTCGAGACACCTCCGTGGACCAGAAGCTACTGCAGATCCTCCAGGGATCTCTATCCTCCTTTCCTACATCAGATCCAGAAGCTTTGCTACCAAAATGCCCTTTCTTTCACTCCCATTTTCTTGCAGGGGAAGGTTTTGCTCCTGCTCCCAGTAGCCCCAGCCACATGCCATATTCTTGGAGGAGGAAACAACCCAGGTGGGGCTGATGGAGAGCATGGCGTTACCTTGGGGGGAAAAAAGCCACCTTTGAGTCCTGCGTTGAGAAAAACTGAGCTAGAACAGGCTAAAAACAGGCTTCTGCCTAAGGAAGGGTACAGGACATCAAGGTGGGGCTTAGATCCCTTGATTTGTGGGAAGAACTCTTGAATTTTCCATATTCCACTCTCCTTTGGCTTAGGACTAGGAGCCGGCCTTTACCTTGTGAGGGCAACTCCATGCCAAGCACCCCACCCACCAGTGGCCATCAATCCCAGCTGAAAGAAAGTCTAATTCTCCTGCTCGTCGTTTGTAGCAGGGTACACGGTAGGACAAAAAACTTAGGGATATATATATATATAATAAAAAAAAAAAAAAAAAAGAAAAGAAGAGATCATATGGAAGCAATTAGCAGCAACTTCATTCAAAAAAACATGAAGGTGCTTGTAGCATTAAGGCTCAAGTGATCTGTTCTCTGGGACCATAATTCACCGACACTTAATAGCATTTACCCTGCAGATGTACTTTTTATGCAGAAATATCAGCTTACTGCTTTGAAAAATTAACCTATTGAAGGCTGTCAAGCCATGAACATGCTCTGGGGAGTATTAGATGTTGAGCTGTTACCTACGGGCTGGGGGAGAGATGCGTTAATTGAGGGAGGTGGTATTTAATTGGGGAAAGGGGTATTTTAACGCAGCGGCAAGAGGAGGAGGTTGAGCCCTTTGTCTGACGAGAAAGGAAATTTCCCCTTGTTGTAAAATTCACGGTGATTTGGGCAGGGACTGGAGAAGGCAAAGCTTTTCCAGCCTTGGGAATGGGGGAGAGGAAGATTTGGAGGGTAACGGATGTGATGTCTTTGGGGAGATGCTTTCCATGCAGCACCTCTGCTTATAGAACACCACTCCTAGCAAAAGCAGTCATAAACATCAACAGGATTTGAAATGGTTTGGTGATTTTAATGAAAAAAAAAAAAAGACATTTTTTCTCCACAAAGCACAGCTTTACTAGTCTTTTTCTCCTAGCCCAGTGCAGGGCTGCAATAAATACTGGTTCTTTCCTATGGGGCAGTGATTGTAATTTCCAATCTGGTTTATAGCAGGGAGTGCTGGGCTGCTTCTGTGGAGAGGGAGGCATTGGGATTTATTCTGCAAAGCATTATTTGGCGATAAATTATTACCTGCCATCTGAGGGCGAGAGAAGTGGGGATGCTCCAAGCCCCTCTGCGGAGACCAGTGGGATCCACCGAGGGCTGGAAGCGTGGTCAAGTCTCAGCTGAGAAATTCTGGATGCTGCCCAGATGGAGAGGCAGGATGAGGCCGAAGAACTTTGCTGTCCCTTGAACCGCTGGAGTCGAGGATGAGGAAAAAAAAAATAGGAAGGAAAAGGAGTTTTTTAGCTTATTATCTCCATGATAATGTAACAGAGGATTATTTTTCTACTCTAATTTAACTTGTCCAAGTGAAGGAGGAAACTGCTCCCCTGATCCAGGGGGAGACCAGGCATTTTGGGGTAGCGATTCTGGGGGGGAGCAGCAGGGGTGGACCCTAACCCCTTTCCTGGAGGCCCTTCTGATGGTGGCAGTGCCAATTGACACCAGGGGCAGATCTGGCCCTTGTCACACCAAACCCTTGGCGTTGGGCTATTTTTCCACTCCACACCCCGACTCCCGGCTTTCAGACCAGGAACGGCCAAAAACTTTCCAGCACCACTCCCTGCCTGCGCAAAGGGTATCACAAAAAGGAAAAAAAAAAAACAAAACCCATAAAATGGATTTAGGGACTCCTGTGATGCGTCAGTGTTAAATTTAGGGGTTGTTTTATATCATATCCTGGAGGAGAGTCCCGGATCCCCAGGTAGCAGCGGGATGCACCAAGATCCAGCGCTGGCCCAAGGCGAGGAGCTCACAGTGTTTTGGGGCTTTCCCACTGCAGGACAAGGAAAATAATGTTTTCCAGACCCCAACCTCCTCCTGACTCTGCTTTTTAGGGTGAGAATCTTATTTTTTTTAACATATATATCTGTGTAAACGTGATCACTTTACTTGGCACGGCCATTGCCATCATCTCAACTCAAGCCCGTAGGAAACAGCCCTATAAATAAACTCGTGCCTCCGCCCAAGTGGTCCCATGGCAAACAAAACCATCAACTTTATATTAAACCAAAGTGAATTCTCATCCTTTTGGGTCACCTGAGGCTCATTCAAACTTTTTTTTCTCCCCCTCCCTCTGCCAGCCAGCCCTGTCAGGGATGTCTTAGTGAAAATGCAAAGCATCTCCGTATTTTTGCTGTAGGTATGTGTTTTCCAGATACAGCTTCAAGCAAAAAAGCATGATGCATATATAAGTGTCCCCCACCCTCAGTCATCATAAACCTTTGGCATCATCTGAATCAAAGGGCTTGGCAGGGCAAATAGTTTGCAGACGGCTTGCTGAGTGTCAGTTCACTTTTCAATAGGTGGGGGAGAAATAGAAGGGGGAAAAAATGGAAGGGGGAAAAAAACCAAAACAATAAAATAGAAAGGAAAGTATCAATAGAAAATACAGGGGAAAAGTTAAAGGGAAAAAAGATGGAAAAACTAGAAGGAAAAATAAAAAAAAGAATAGAAAGAAAAAAATGAAAGAAGAGAAAAAAAAAAGAAAGAAAAAATAGAAAGAAAAAAAAAGAAAGAAAAAAAGAAGAAAAAAAGAAGAAAGAAAAAAAAAAAGAAGAAGAAAAAAAAAAAGAAAGAAAAAAAAAGAAGAAAGAAAAAATAGAAAGAAAAAAAAAAAGGTCAACCTGGCATTGAATTAGAAAAGCTAAATCCAAGGTCTCTCCGTTAACGCATTTCAATTACCGAGGTGAACGCTGCTCTCACGCGCTGCAGGGACTCGGGGTTATTTATTCAGCCCCATAGATCACGGGCTTTTCTTAGCGGGAGTTAGGAGCAGGATCTTGTCTTCCCCATCTCTTTGAAGAACAATAAGGTACGAGGGGGGGAAAAAAAAAAAAGCCTTTTTTTTGAAGGGCACGTATTTAATCTTATCAGAGGCAGGCAGGACAATAACAGGAAAGGGTAGGGAGGCCTCACCAGGGGATGGGGAGGGAAGGGCAGGGAGTAACGAGGGGTTAAAAGCAAAATTCAACGATACCCCCAGGGACACATCTAATCAGAGGACTGGCCGCAGGGCTGATATTTAACCTGGCAAAACACCATGAAAAAGGCGGTTGTACGCAGACAGGTTAGTAATGAGGAAGGCAGGCAAAAGGATGAAAGGCTGTTTCCCTTCCTTGCCGCCCTGAAAATTCACCTATTTCCAGCAAAATGTGTGCTATGCTGCACCGGCTCAAGGACAAGGTGAAAAGGGATGGGGCCAGATCCTCCCATGGTCCTTCTCTGCCCATTATACCTGGAAATCAGGATGAAGGTAGCCCAAAGTGGAATGGAGTAGTTTTTGGCCACCTGATCCATCCTCCTTTGTTTCCAGAGCATGGAGGAATCTCTACCCTGCTTTCCTCAACCAGGATCTGACCAATGATTTTTCATGGCAGCTTTAGGAAAAACATGAAGGTGCTTTTGGACATTGCCAAAGTGGAGTTTTTTTCACCCTGGAATGACCCTTTCCTGCTCTGAAACTGCACAGAAAAAAAGCTTTTTGCATTGGCAGCATCTTCCATCCGGCGCTGGTTGCGCCCAGATGCTGAATAATTGATGTGACAAATCTTGCGGCATTTTTCAAAGAGACTATTCAACGCTTTTCTCCCCTTTAATCCCTGACTTTGCCACTGCAAGAATTGGGAACCGCTTGAAAAAATCACCAGGAAAAGGTTGAAAAGGGAGAAAGAAACGGTCCTTCGTAAAAAAGCTGTGGAAGCCCTTGAGATGGGGAGGCTGCAGATGCTGAAGACATCAGCACAGCTTGGCCCTTGCATCCCCACTACGCTCCATTCCCTACCTGCAGGCCTTTGGCTGTGAAGTGCAGCAGTTCTTGGGATTATTTCATGATTTTATACCCCCAAAAAAGGTGAAATTTTGATATTTCAGACCTCACTTCTGTATTTAGCACTGAATAAATATCTGCCACTACTTTGCCAACAACTAACGTGGCACAGGGATGTCTTTACCTGTTGTTCTGTTGGATCACTTTAATCAGGAGCTGTTAAATATAAAAAGCTTTGGAAATCAGATTTTGCATCTCCCTGACCTCTCAACAGCAATAGGCCATTAATTCATCACAATATCTTGCTTTATTGGCGATGTCTTTTAATTACATAGCAACAGGCATCTCATCGTCGGGGTCTCAGCAATCCTGGATTGGTGTTTCTTCATTAATATTTTACTTGCATTTTTATTGCACATGTCAGAAAGCTCAAGAAGAGATGGAAGGAAAAAGCAAGTGATTAAAGAGTTTGGAAATGAAAGAGGAAAAGCACGGCGAGAAAAAATGTAGGTTTATGAAGATAATTAAAAGGAAAGCAATGTAACAAAGACTCCTGGGGTGCAGATGCGTGGGGCAGCAAGCAAAGAGCAACGCAACGTTAAACATGATCCATGTAAAGGAATAAACTCCCATGGCTTGGGAGTATTTGGGAACTGCGTTGCTGGCAGCCGTTCGGTCCCTGGGAAAGGCTGGCAGGACAGATGTGGGGTCTAGGCAAGCTAGTCTGTGTGGGCAAAAATGAGCTAAAAGGCAGAAATGATGCTCATGGTTCAAGGAGCATGCTCTGCCCAAGACATCGTGGGACTGAAGATAATTCACAAATCCTCTCCTTAATTATTTAAGCTTGACAAGCAGCACCTAAACCTCAACTGTGGCTGATTCAGAGGAGGGACTTATTTCTCCCGTCTTTCAAAGGTTCACCCTGAGCTGCTGAATTTTGCAAGGAAAACAGCTTCTCTGGCTCTCCTGGTGAAGCTTTTCTGTTTTGCATCCAATAAATATTCATCGGTCAAGAGAGAAGAGTCAGCAAGAAGGAAAGGCTGGGGCTGCAGAAGCCAAGGAGCTTTGAACCACTGCTCCAGTATTAACTACTGGTTAAAATAAAGATAATAATGGAGGCTGTCTGCTCCCAAACTTGCAAACTCTCTGTATGAGAGTGTGCAAAATCTGTTCTCCTCCACCTCCCTGTTGCTAAAGCAGGACTGTGCTTTCTTCTGGATGCTACAAGACTAAAATAAGCCCACGTCCCTCAACTCATAACTATCCCGTCTGAGTAATTACCTCGATCCCTTCTTCCCCACCTCAATCATGAGGTCTTGAGAGTCTGCCTTCTTCCAGGGTGATGATCTCCAGGCGATTTTACAGACTAGAAAGGCAGACTTAAAATGTAGCTTCATCATCCAAGCCAGGGAGAAAGTGTCATGCCTAATGAAACCTTGTTGATCCGGTCTAGAGCCAAAATGTTTTGCAGGTGCTTGTTGCAGAGAAGAGGACAGATAATGAATAAAACATGTTTGTACTTTAGTCTCCAGTAAATGTGACAAACTCAAATCTTATGGCTGGGGGGGGGTGTGGGTGGATGGTGGAGAATGATATGAAATATGAGTTGGAGCTCATCTGAAAAGCTCGTAACTAATGCAAGATGTTGTGCTGCGTAGTCGTGCTGCTGCGGGGTATGGGTCGAGCCAGGTTTATACGGGACCAGGGAAACAGAAAAAGCTGGAGTTATCTTTAAAAAGACAGCAGGATGTGACCTCTGGCCGCCGATGACATAATTCTGCGCATTAAAGCGAGGGTTGTCTTCGTCCCTTTGCTCAAAGACTGATCTGACCCTGTTGTTTTCAAGCCCAAAGGAGAAGCCAAAAGGGGAAAAAACAGTTTAGATGCCAAAGCTTATTGCATTAAAATGCACGTGCTAAAAAGCCTCCAGAGCCCTTCAGGATTATTAGTGCTCTGAGGTCAGCGGTTGTGATGAGCAGCCAACGAATAAAGGATCATTTTAGGAGCAGTGATTCTCTGGTATTTATTCTTGCATGGGTCCTCGAGCACCCCACTGAAGTACCCCGACTTGTGGCGGCTGAATTGTCTCCAGCTTGGGCTTTCCACCGTTGTTGAGGACAAAGTCATGGTTTTCTATAGGAAGTTCACTTTTATTCCTACCAGTGCTCACTGGAAGGTCTAAGGACCAGAGGCTGAACTGAAGCCATGTGCAAAAATGACCTGGGAATGAGACCAAGGCAGTGGCTTTGGCACTGGGTGTGCATACGATGCAACGGGGCCATCTGCTCCCTGCCCTTTGAGTTAAACTGGCTTCACTCCAGCCCAAGAAGCAACAGAAATAGCCTGGAGTCTGTGCTCTGAACACCCCTATCAGCCAATTAATTCTTTTCTAATCCATTTTCACTATGCTTGCACTTCCTTTTACATCATTACTGATAATTAGAGATCCAAATATTTCCCCGGAATACACCTACGCTTGATCTAAATTAAGCGAAGAAAGGGTTAGCTACGTGCTCCAGGTCAGTGCTGAGTTCAGTTCCTGGAGGTCCTTCTCTCTTCTTGGGAGATTTTTTTCCTTTCACAATCTCTTATTCACTTTTTGAACCTGACCCCATTCATACACATTGTCTTTGTGACTGGGAAAAAAAAAAGAAAAGCAGTGATATGTGGCATCGCAAATTAAAAATAGCCTCAAGTAGAAGTTTGGGAGAAAATGCTGACTTTGTAACTCAAGGGATTGTGTCTCCAGCTGGTTCAAAACAACTCGCTCATTTATCTTCCAATTAATTAGAATTTTTTCCTTGTCTATATTCAAGAGGATTCTCCCAGTTACAAATGATGCAGCTGGGATCATGGGAAAGCAGGGAGCTCCATATCTCAGCTCAGCAAACCACAAGCTGCCATCCAGAGACAGCTCCTGGGCTCTAGCCTGGAGCTCCAGAACAATATAATACAAAACCACCAAAAAACATGATATTCCCTCATCCTAGCTTGCAAAATCCTGCAGGTTTTGGAATGTAAAATACAACATATTTTTTAATGAACATCCTGAAATGAACCCTCGCTTTTTACTTTTTAACCTTTGCATCCTGGCAGCTTTATTCCTCGTGAGATGCTCCCTCTGCTCCCCAGCCTTCTGCACCTTGTTGATCATTTCAGGTTTTTCACGTTCAATATTAATGTCTCCTGGGAGCCAGCTCAGAGCATTTCAACCCAGCAGGATCTCACCACTGACCTACTGATTTACACAACCCCACGTCTCTACTCCAAACCATTTTCCCTTCGTTTCTGTCCGCAGGTTCTCTGTATTCTTTAACCCAGATGGCTTTGCCCTGTCAGAAGCATTAACTGTCATAACTACGAAAGGCAGCTGCTCCATTGAGGGGGTTTGGACTTGTTCCTCTTTCCAAAAGGAAGAAATGAACCAGTGCACGAGCTTTCAAATCCACCCCGATTTGCCAAAAATACTTTAGCACCAAACACATGCTTTGCACAGGAGGTCGCTATCTGCCAAAGAATCATTTTGGCAAGTTGTTGGTGAGTTTCTTTCTTTATTAAATTATATATTTATATATATCACTCAGTGACTTAATGGTGTACCCACACATGGGTGTGGTTTATGGCTCATTTTCCAGTCCTCATAGCCCAATGACTGCAGCGTTAAGTCCTCAAACCCCCAACTCAACAGGTATGTCGGGGATTTGAATCATCAAGGGTCCCATTTTTTTGAGAGTTTGGTAACTTTTCTAACCAGACCATGAAGCAGCTGAAGTTTTGCACAACTTGGTGGAGTCATAATGTCCCCTGTGGAGGCAAAACCACTGAAGGATCAGCTGCTGATCCCAAATGCCTTTTCACCACACCCCTCCACAGGCTCTGCAAGGTCCCCAGACTTGTCTGGAAGTTAATTTAGCAGTAATGTAGAGAAGATGAAGAGTCATGAGCTCTCTGACTTCTTCTTCCCATCCTTGTGCATCCTCCAGGACATGCCAACAGCTCCAGTTACATAATCCCATCCTTTGGGTCCCACCAAGGAAGGGAAGAGATGGCTATGAAGCAAGAGAGGTCTTCAGCTTTGTTCTTAATTGCTGTTTTTTGCAATTTCTATTTATTTGGTTATTTTGGCAAGACCCCAGGCAGAGAATGAGTTGCTGGAAGAAATGATGCCAAAATGCACATAGGCACGGTCTCACTTTCCTGGGACTCTCTCTGGTTGAGTCTGTTTTCTTGCCTTCAAAACTCAAGCAAGCAGAGTTCTGAAAAGCATTTAAAAGAGTCATGGGTGAGAGAGTTGGAAAATGCTTTAATTGGCTTTTGAAATTGCCTTTAAATTGCCATTGAGTGATCTTCTCCAAGGTGTCTTTCCCATTAGCCAAATTCATTAGAATATTAACCTCTGCACCCCCACTAGCTTTTTGCCCTTGCCCCTTCCCTCCCTTTGCTGTGCTCAGTGCCCATTAAAATTAGAAAACAAAAATGCAGAAGCCAGGAACAAGGGAAGGACAAAGGATAAGGATGAAATGAAATCTCCAAAAAGGCAGGAATGACTTAAAATACGAACAATTTATTAATTCCCATAGCCATCTTCATGATATTTTTATATCCCTGAGCCCTTGCAGATGTCTGATGTTTTCTGACTGCATTTCCTTGATTTCATGGATGAAAATGGCACTTCTTTCCATCATTTATGGCCCACAAACCTGGGGATGTTTCTTAATCTCCTCAAGGAGATAATACCTTTGGGGATAAATTGAAAAGTTTCTGTGTTTCAGCCCAGTTTGCCAAGTTTTTTCCATAATTTTGCTTTCTTCTTGTTTTTCTCCATAGCTTCAGAGGCAACAAACTGTCACTCGAAGGGGTTTGTATCTTTCTCCCACCTCTGGGCATCATTGCAGTCTAAGAGCTGCAAGCATCTCCCTTGCTTCTGAAACATTATGGGGGCTCCAGACTTCTCCTCCTCTCCCAAAGTCTATGGGGAGTCAACAGAGCATCCATTGGGAACAACACTCTGGTGAGGAGGAGAAGCTTCACAAGCTCAAGGGTTAGATGTCAGCGAGAGATGAAACTCGGGTGTCTTCTGAGGTCTCTGCACCAAAGCGACCTCTGCCCACACGCCAACGATGCCAGGCAGAGCCTCACCACACTAAGCCCCTTCTGGTTTCCTGCAGCAGCCTGG
>JAOTQQ010000010.1:993001-1027007 GCA_026546715.1 Gallinago undulata
ACCTCTGCCCACACGCCAACGATGCCAGGCAGAGCCTCACCACACTAAGCCCCTTCTGGTTTCCTGCAGCAGCCTGGCCTCAATTTTCATAGCATGTTTTCCTTCAATGAAACAAGAAGTACTGGAGAGATCTTCAGGTTTTGCCAAAATCTCCACTGATGACAAGGCAAACTAATTTGCCTGGAAATAACTGTTATTTCTTAATGTTGTGGAATCAAGAGAGAGCAGACTCTATTGAGAAAAATTGCCCTTTCTCCTTGACATGCCAGGTCCTACAGCAGCTGCTGAGGATACAGGGGAGAAGGTGGTCAAGAACAGGAATTAAGCAACTATTGTGAATGAGTAAAGGTGCTGATAGATAACAATAAAGACAAAGCATGTTAGAAGTGGGTCAGGGCAAGAAGTAGTTTCTCTCCTGGTAACAAATGTGTCTGGCCTGCTTCCCCGATGAGCTCATATATCTGACAATATCCTCGCTTTAATGCTTTGCAGACCTCAGGTATATTATCATACCCCGAGCCTGAACCCTCCAGGGAAACCACGTTGAGGAGGGAGGTGGGAAGCAGCCATGTGGTGGTGGGATGCTCACAGCTGTGGGATAGGGATGCCTGCAGCGGTGGGATTGTGATGTCCACGGTGGTGGGATTGGGATGCCCATGATGGTGGGATGGAGGTGCCCACGGCGGTGGAATGAGCACAGCCAGCAAACCATGGACCAAGAGGTGGCGCTGACAGACTACCATCCAACAAAAACCAGATTCTTAGCACCAGCAGCAGGCATATACCCAAGACAGACGTATTTTTATCTCTTATCTCCGTGCACTCAGGCTGGATGGGGCATTCTCAGGCACTAATCTTGTATCTCTCCTGCACAGAGTCCCTGAGGAGGCAGGGGAGCTGCTGGGGTTAGGAGTAACACAAGGCATGTGGCACTCGTCTTCCAGGTCTGAAGGCCATGGTCAAATGCAGCTCTAATTAAATTAAATGGAGGGGACTGTATTTTTCTGGTAAAGAAAACACGATTACTTTGCTGAACGAGGTGCTTGAGGGGTTTAAGCAAAGATGAAAAATGTCTTCTGTGCAGAGGAGGGAATGCAGACTATTTCTTTGCCCATATTGACCATTTTTTCTTTCTCTTTTGGGGCACTGCAGGAGACAGAGGCTTATGGGGGGTGTGAAAGCTCTGAGTAAGCCTTTGACATCAGGAGGTGCTTTTGTTACACAGCTCCTGGGGGTTTCACAGCCACCTCTGTGGTGCACTCGAAGAAAAAACACTTTTTTACAGAGAAAAACCAAAAATCTATCCTAAGCATGTCTGATAAGCAGGTGGCTGCAGGTAAAAACCAACACAGAGTCCTTCATCTCCCTTTCCCTCAACATCTTAAAGCATTTCTGGTACTAGATATGAGTCACTGGAAATCCCCACTGTCTAGCGATGCTCCTCCTCTGGAGCTCTTCTTTCAAACACCGTCTGATGCTACTTTGAGCACCACACCACAGAGTCCATACTTAGTTGTTCCGGTACCACAATACTCTGTAGTTTGGGAAATAAGAGGAAGAAAGGTAAAGAGGGCAACTATTTTAGGCAACAAGTGCATGCACTGCTGATGGGGAGGTTTGCAAAGAGCCCGTCTTCTACAGAACATCACTCACATCTCCGTGGTTGGGATATTAATAGCCCAAGCTGTGTTTGCAGTCAGGAGCTACTTACACCTTTCCTTGGGAGCGAACATGGGAGAAAGTGGTGGATGTGTTTCACACAGGCATCTGGACGGGGTTAAAACCCCCAGGACTTCCCCAGGTTTGGAAGAGATCAGAGGCTGAGCTGGAAACACATGGCACCGTGCAGCAATACGCTGGCTATCTCCAGATGGAAAGGGTAAAGTGTGGGGTCTCCTACCTCTTTGGGTTGTGTATTGTCATGGAAACACAGAACTGCCACAAGAGGGTGTAGGGAATTCTAATAAAAGGTGTGAATTCAAGAGGGTCAAGGACCAGGGTCAATCAGTGGCTACATTCAAGCTGTTTAAAATGACCAATGAAACATCTATTTTAATATTTGAGTCTGAATTCTCACCATTGATGGGTAAAAGTTAAAGTGCCAAAGGAGCATCTTGGACAAAGGCATTGGAAAGAAGGCTGAGAAGGGAAAATCCTACACTACTGTGTTGCTAGTAGTCGGATACAAGTACTCCTTTGCATCAAAGATCTTGGGGAATGGTAAAGCTAGAGGAAATTTAGGCTTGGAGAAAGCAGCAGCAAATTCAGCTTGTGTATGGAGCAGAAAAAACAAATGCTGTGGATGCCACATCCACAAATGCAGATAGTGAGTCAAAAAACTTTCAAACAGGAGGGAATCAGAGCCACAGACATCCAGAAAAACCTCAGGGATGGAAAAATCAAGTGGCAGGACCAGGCTTGGTGGCCATTTGTAGCTTTGAGGGCTTGACTTTGCAACCCCTGTGCTTTTTTTCTGACCCAGCAGTGTTGGCTTCTGTGTGTCTTAGCCCAACTCCAAGAGATGTTTGCTTAAAAGCCCTGAAGATCCTGCTGGATGAACAGACCAACTTGGGTAAGAGAGTTGCCTCGGATGGATAGGAAGGACAATTCCAAACCATGGAGCTTGGACGATCAGCTAGAGATGGTGGGTAACTTAAGATAACTTCTTCCATAACACCGTAGTGATTTAAGATCCTGGATGGGTGTCATACAAACAATCCAAGAGAAAAGGTGATACAAGAGAAGGTGGAGCGAGGTTTGTACAATCCTTGTGAGCCCTTGGGGTGGGAAAAAGCTTCCAGACATATCAGTGGGGAAAGGTTCTACAATCACAAGGCATGGGGAGAAGAAGACCACACCATCAGATGCTAAGATTGACCATGTAGTTAATCTGGAAGGGAGACTAAAACTCAGCTTCAAGACAGACGTTAGCAGTTACTGTAGGCTCTTCTTACCCAGCACCCGCCTAATGGGTACAAATCTGCCAATTAAGGACCAATTAAGGTTAATCTTTAAATACATTCTCCCTACTCAGCGAAGTGCTTGCATGCGTTTAACTATTAGCAATAAGCTCTTTGGTCAAGGTCATTGTCCCTTTCATCTAAAGATCTCAAAGCACTTGATGAAACTCCACTGTCTTTCTCTGTGGTAGGTAAAGGCTATAATGTTATTTTAATATCATGAACCTAATTTATAAGGATAAATTACAGTGGGAGATAAAGAGCACATGGGCCCATGTGGATAAAAATAAAAATCCATATTGCCCCATTATCTGGCATTGGTTAAGCTTCTGCTTGTATAAGTTTTTTTGGCTAATTTCTCTCCTTTATTTTTTTTTTTAATGAAATGCTATTTATTTATAGCTGAACACCAACTTTGAAGCGAGAGCCAAGCATTTGGGGAGCTGCTCAGATAGGGCTCTTGAAAAGGAGAATTATGTCTGTTTCAGATGTTTTCAGAAGTTATTGTTTAAAGGCAGCGAGAACTATGACATTTCTCCCATCGAGCTCGCCCTCCCCTCAGCATTTCTAGAGGACACGGGCAAAGCAGATGTCTCCAGAGTTGGGAGAAGAAGTGGTGACAAGTGTGTGTGTGGGGAAAGACATTGGGGAGAGAATCAGATGAAAGGGGATTTTAGACAGGACACCTCAAAGGACCAACGTCGGTGTAAAGTGCTCCCTGATGCCCCATGGCAACCTCATCCTGCTGCTCACCAGGTTACGGGGCACAAACATGTGAGCTGCTTGGAGGCGGTTAGAAGACGCTTCACTATCCCCCAAAAGCCATCATTCCAGTGGTCAAGAAGAAGTCGCCCACCTTCTACAGTGTACCATGGTCTTCCTCAGTGGTTTTCACGCTCATGAGCTTCCTGCAAGCTGAAATAAAGTTTCCATCAGGCCAAGGCACAAGGGAGAAGAGTCATCATGCAGCTTTTGGCACCATTGGATGGATAGTGCTACATTTTCAGAAGACTTTTTTGCTTGATTTGTTCATTCTTTGCAATGAAGTTTTCCCCACAATGAGCTTTTCCCCACTTCTTCCAGGTGATCACTCATGGCTTCAAGCAAAACCCAAGACTGAGCACATGCCATCCCACAGAAACCCACGGGTGCCAGCTCTCATTGGGAGCCTTTTTTGTGGTCTAGGGGCTCACTCCATCTCAGTGACCTTTGATCTTATGAGCAGGAACAAGGAGGTTATGTCTGGCCACTACTCCAATAATAGGACCCTATGCGAAGCCTTCTGCTAGGAACTGCCGGATTTTGACCGAGAGACGATGGGATTATAGAAATGCTCCATTTTCCTGTGGCTCCTGCTTTGGTGTCTGAATGACATCATGGGTTCCCAGCCGGCGATAAGACAGAGAGGCTTTGATAACGGGGTCGGGGGGGGGGGGTGGGGGAGGACTCTGGCCCACCGCCAAAGATGATTATGAGCAGCACATACCTTCAGCGCATCGCATTCGCCGAGCAATTCCTGGAGGGTGATATAACTTCCTCCGGGCAAGTGAGGCTCATGCAGGGCTGCAACAGAGACAAACTGATGCTCTATCATCTCAGAGAACAGCGGCTGTTTGAGGGAGGAGAGGGGGGAGATGGCAGGATGCATCCTCCTAGCTATGGAGCAGCTTGGACAGAACGGACATTATTAGCAATCTCCTGGGAAACGAGGAGTTTTGCTGCGTGTTTGTGAACATCCCACCCTTAACCTATTCCCCACCACCTCTACAAGTACAAAAAACAAATCCCACAGTAGATTTTTCTCTAAGAGCTTTAGAGGACAGCATCCCTTTGGCCAACTAAGTCCTTGCACAGCTATAGGCAAATATCTGTAATTGCATCCTCTGTCTTCCAACCCCATTGCTTTCAGGTTCTTTTGCTGGGCCTGGAGAACAGCACTTCAGGCTCTTGGAACCAGTGAGACTGCTCTGGAGGAATGCAAGTATCACAGAAAGCAGCAGCAAACGACACACTGCCCCAGGGACTTTCATTTCCTTGGGGTTTCTACATGAGTGGCATTGACCTCAGGAGAAAACTGGTCAAGACAGTCTGTAATATTTCACCTGATAAAACTGTATATTCCCTGCATCTACCTTCCTCTAAGTTGTCCGTACTAATTCAGGTTAGAGACACCACCTAAGCATCCCTGGAGCAGCTTTGCCCAGTCTGTCTCTAGCACAGAGATACCCACTTCTCTGGGACTTGTTCAGAGCCTTTAAAAACCAAAACAGGAGCAAAACACTACGCTGGGCACAGGAGGAGTGTCCCAGCAGTTGTTTTACAGTGAGATTTCAAAGTTACCCAAGCCAAGTACACGCTCTAAGAGAATGCTTACATCTCCAACAACTAATTTGAAGAATGAGAGGGGGTAGATTGAGTTTCCCCACTACTGGTCCTTCTCCAGCCTCTCTTTTGGAGCAGCTGGGATGCCCAAGCTCAGCAGCATCCCCTGGCCCTGCTCCCTCCTCTTTCAGGGCAACATCCTTCAGCCCCTGCTTGGGAGCCTTCCCTGGAGATCTCAAAGCAACATCAGCCTTGCAGTTACCTGCTGACACCCCTAATTCTACTTAGCCTGCACAGGTTAGGGCAGAGTCCCTTGCAAGGTAGAGCTTGGTACAGCTTCTCCTAAAGCAAGAAGATCTCCCCTAAATAGCATTTCATCCTCTTTTAGCCCTTCCTAAAAGCCCTTCTCCTCCCAAATCTTCCTTACCAAAGCAAAAGGTGCTATCTGCCTTATATAGACGCAGGTCACCCATTCCCTTCACCTGCAGAGATGGTGCCCAGCTTCCTTTGCACGGGTGTTATAAACACTGGTGGTTACAGGGAAGCTTTCATCTTATGAAACAACACAGGGAGAAGTTTTGAGACCAGAGCTGGGGTGTTTGTAAACAGCTCGGTCAGCAAAGCACACCAAAATCCCAGCTTTTTATCCCGGAGCCACGATGCCATGTTGGGCGAGGGGAGGAATAGAGGGGTTCAGTCCTGTTTGAAGTGCAAATCACAGCTCACCCTTCACTCCGGAGCCATTAGCAATGTGTCCGTAAGATTTTAAGATCTCCAGTTGTCCCTCTGAAAATCTGAAAGCCATTAGCACGCTCAAGAAAGGGAGGTAAATGAAAATGTGTTTGCCAGTTTCACCAGATGTGAGGCCAGTGTCATGGACAGATTTTATTATTCTATAAATACCAGGGGCAGAAGGTTGTTATTAGCCACTCAGTAATTAATACAATGTGCAATGGCCTCAGACATGGCCCACCACTTAATGTCCAATTAATAGCGTGCTGCCCTCCTGAGCATGTGTTAAACTCCCCAGATGTTGCTCAAAGTCGGAAGAAATGTAGGCATCTAGCAGAAGTATCCCCCAATGAAATTCTGAGCTCAGAAGACAAGCTGATCAGAAAACAGATGATGTTAAATATTGCAGACATCAAAGCCTGCCTGAGCACATTTCTGCACATATTCAAGATGCATGCAAAGAATGCCTAATGCAAACTCACAAACCAGATATCTATGTATTAAGAGGCGGCTAAGTGAACAAATCCCAGATTTGCAGTTACCCACTGCATGCTAATAAGCTGCTTTCATGCACTATTAGCATAGCAGAGAGCCCCAGAACATCTGCACATCCAAGGACACTGCCTTCCTCTGCAGAAAGTCCCTGCTCTCTGCAGCACAAGATGTGAAAATGTTCTGCTAACTCGTATTGATGTTGTTGAAAAAAGCATTGAAACCATTTTATTAATGGATGCTCTTGCTCCTCTTCCAGCAAGCCAGAAATATCGGACGCTGGAGGTTTGGAATGGTGTTCCAAAAAAGTAAGGATTGATGGATATGCAGAGCAAGCCAAGATGTTATTTGGGAGCCCTCTGGGTGCTAGTGCAAAGGTGGACGGGGCGATGCTAAGCCCCTGATGAACAGGACTAATGCTGTGGTGGGTTGGGGAGCTTATGAGTGCTATGTGGAGAGAAAACTATTCCCACAGCAGCTCAAATGTGCTATCATGAAGAAACAGATCCTGATATGGAAAATCATGATCTTTAAGCACAGGCTGTATGGAAAAGCCCAGTATGGCCAGTGCCAAATTTATTATATAGTGGGTTTGTCAGCAATCACAAGGATGGCTCTCAGTGCCCCAGTACATCATCTCCTGTCCTGTATTATTGCGTCCTTCAAAACATCATGATCAAAAAGAATTATTTCAATAAAAGTAGGTGCTATTTTCTATGGCAGCCACATAATACCAGGGCATCCAACCTGCCTGTGAGGCCTGGTGGGTCCTGGCTGCATTGCCAGTGCCCATAAGGAATTTGTTGCTCTGCTCACTGATTAGAGTCATTAACAGCATCTCCTGAGGATAGATCTGATCTGTCCCTGGTGATCAGCAAGAGTTTAACTCACTGAAAGTGCTGCTGACTGGAGCTGGGGTTTGTGGAGCAACCCAGAGCAACCTCGAGCATCACTGCTGGGATAGCTGGACAGGCTGCAAGATGGGACACCTTAGCCCAATAAAAGAGCAAGCAAACACCAAAACCACTGCTTCATTCCAACCCAGTGCATAATAAATGTGAGCACGTACACCTATGGGATCCAAAATTACTTTGGAAAGGGACAGGCTGTTGGGTGCCTGTGCCCTGACCTGCCCATGTGTCCTTGGCTAGAGGGACTACCACCTACCACCAGGCAAACCTCTCCGTTCATCCCCAATGACAAGCCCTGGCTTTTTTAACCTTGCAAAAGCTCTAGTTTGGATTCCTGCTGTGAATTTTGATCAAGAACTTCAGGGAAGTGGGAGGGAGCAGCCAGGGCTTGGTACATGCCTGATATTATCCTCTTTAAGATTGTCCTGAAGTGCAAATATATCCCTAAAACCGGTGGCTTGGAGTTTAGTCCTACCCAAGTTATCCAAGTCTCTTCCCTAAGCAACCTCCTGCTTTTTACGTTACCCTCACCTTCCACAGATCCTCTCCTTGCAAAGATCAGCTCAGAATGATTTATGGTCAATTAAGAGCAAGGAAAGAGCACAGGGGAGCTTCTAATGGTTTGTAGCAAAGAGGCTATAAAATCACTAGCCTTGGAGGCACAAAAACCACTCACGGCCAATGGCTCGCAGGTTGAACACCTCACCGTGATGGCTTTTTGGCTCCAGCCTCCTGGTGCTGAGATGGGAGAGAGAGAATAAGTTGCAATGCAACACGCTCAAGTGATTTATTTTATTGCATGTGTGCAAAAGAGTCTTGGCGCTTCAAGAAGAGGTCATTGCCAACTTCAGGCTAGCCAGGCTATACCCTGGTGTAAAATGAAATGGATGAACAAGAACATTTTTCCATAATAACAGACTGAGAGATGCAAAAAATACTCCGTGAACATTCATCTCTTAATTCCCTGACCTTTGAGCAGTCTGGCAACTGGTCCCTGAGATGAGTAGAGGTGATAAAATCTCTTGCCAAGCCCTTGTTTCCCAGCTCTGTCTGGACTATCCAGCAACAAGAACTTGCATCCCCCCCCAAAGCCAACCAAGGGCCATTTCCAAGCCATTCCCATCAAAGACACACTGGGTGACACCTCTTGGATAGGACCACTGCAGGTACCACCACCTCAACTACCCACAGCCTGGGCTGGAAGCAGGTTAAAGCACTTTGTGTGATCCATGTGCTGAGGCATTCACCGCATCTTTCATGCCTCGCTGGATACTCAGCTTTTCTGAAAAGAAAATTTTGGGTCTGATGAAAGCTTTAGCTCTGAACCTAAAACTCCTAAATGTCCTAAAGTTGTAAAACCTTATAGACTGACAGAAGAGACCATCTGGGTCACCAAGGGGTTGCAGAAGAGCATACAAACCCATGCATATTTTGGTATTCATGTGCAAGGAGGAAAATATCCATGGCAAAATATCCATGTGCAAGGAGGAAAATATCCATGGCAGCTCTTCAGCACAGTAATCCGAGGTGTCAACCTTGCCATACCCATCCTCCCTGTGGGGCTTCTCCAATGCCCTGTACATCCAACAGTCCTTGCTCCCTGCAATGCCCTGATGCTTTCCCTCCTCTTGTTTACATCCCTGAAGTATTTTTGGGTTGTTACCAGGTCCTGGGGTAGTCACTACATCACCAAAGTGGAGGGATGTAGGGGAAAAAGGAGATTGGGATTTATCAATCTTGGCTAAGGATCTCAAGAAAATGGAGAGGTTTTCCAAGGTTTTGGGGGAATACGTGTTGTTTCTTGCTGTGCTTGGATACTATTTATGGCAAGGAGGTTTCATTCCAGACCTGAGTGATATTGCTCCAGCAGATAATGAATAATAGCCTGTTTGTTATTCAGCCCCATTGCATTGGATTGAGCCCATTGACAGACCCTTTTCCCCCTACAACATGGAGGTGGTACATTGCTGTGAGCCCTTCACTACCAACAGCCTTTCTTCTTTCCTGTATGTCATTTTCTCAAGGATATGAGATATCAAACCTGCAAATGCCATATAAGAGGGCAGGATTCAGCCCTCAGTGCCTAGAACTAGCAAACAGGTACTGGGTGGCATTGCCACCCCCTTAACAACCTGCTGTAGGGACACAGTTGCTGCATGGAGCCCTGGTGTCACCCCACTTCTCTCCCTACATTGCCCATCTAGAGGAGCTTCAGGGCTGCAACAGGGTGTTAAGGTGGGCCAGATGCCAGCCAGCACTTTCTGTTTTTCTGGCAAGACTTGGCCATCTCCCTGGTCACAGGGCTGAGAGCAGCATAAGGATCCTGCAAGTGGAGCAGACCTCGGAGGAGGATGGTGCTGGGATGCGGAGAGGTTATCTCTTTAACAGGTTTCTGCTGTCCTCTGAACATATGTGCAGTAACACATCTCTGGAAAATATGTGAGTGGGTGAGTTTGGACTCGGCTCTCTCCCAGATGGGACATTACACAGCCCACATCACAAAACCATCAGCCACGGTTTGACAGAGCTGCCAGCACCCCCCATCCCTTTATCAGAGGCCCAAAAACGTCCATATGATCTCTCCTCTCCCCCAAACCTCCTTTTTGCTCTCATTCACAAGCAGGAAACATGTTGGCAAAAGGGTTTGGCCCGAGAGAAGGAAAAAAAAAAAAAAAGATGGAAGAAGAAATGAGAGAGAAGAACAAAGCTTCAAAAGGAGAATGTGGAAGAGATGAGACTTGGGGTCATCTGGAGGGCTGCAATATTGCTTGAGCCCTCTGCAGCAAAGCTGGCACCCCTAAAGGGCAGAGATATCCAAGCTCGTGTCCCAAGGGCACCCAAAACCAGCTGGTTTTGCCCCATTTTCCAACACCAGCTTTACACTGTTGCTGCAGGGTTGCTTGTCAGCATCCTCCTGGTCCCCTTCTTTTGCTCCTACAGCACAGGGAGATGCTCACAGGTTGCGCAGCCCCATGAGTTGCAGCAACATCTCTAAGACAGAGAGGACTTGGGGCATTACGCAGCACCTAACCCACTTTTTAGGGCTGTTGCTTAATATTAAGCACTCTGGAGACTAAATCCATTTGCATCTGCGAAGGAGGAAGGCTTTGCTAAGACCGAAGTGACATCTGAATTCAACAGCCCACAGCTGGGACGCATTTCACCAGCTCCAGAGATTGTTCTAGTGTAAAGAGCTATTTCCCTGCAAACAACCGAGCGTAATTCTTAGGAAAACCATCTGAGCCCTTGGCCTTCGCTCAAAACACATTAGGAAATCAAAAGCATTTATTTTATCCAATTTTTCTCCCGAGCTTTGTTCAATACTATCCAGAACAAGTAGGCTTAATAGACTTTGTTTTGTGACTGCAGACACCTTTCATAGCTTTGCTTTTTCATCACATGTGAACTCAGATATTCATCATCTGAAATCCGGTTAGCAACGTGTTCTCCTTCCCTAGTCCTATATTTGCATTTTGTCCACTGTTTCTTAATGAATTTAATATGTCAGGGCTTATAAATCATTAAATTCATTAACTGTTAGCATCCCACTTTACCACCAAACACCTCAAAGTGCCATAAAGGAATTTAAAATCTAGCAGGGATGGTGCTATATGGAATGATCTCTTGTCTTAAGGTTTGCTGTGTTTTTAAGGTGTTCAAATTTGTTAAAACATAGCAGATTTTGAGGAGGTTGGTGGGGTGCAGGAAGGAAACTATTCACCAGCCCAGAACTTACAATTTTGACAAAATTTGGCAAAAAGAAGTCCGGACAATCCCTTCTCCATCTTGCCATTTTCCAAAAGGATGTTTGGGTGTTGGGTTGGTTGGGTTATTTTTACTTTCCAAAGATATTTTTGGTCTTAAAAACGGAGCCAGCACAGCAGGGTTTACTCCTTTACCAAAACACTCCTCTTGAAAGTTAAAAAACCCCATTTACTAACTTAAGAAAATAAATTAATTTGGCACGTAACACCAGTTCCGTTTGCTTTGACCTGAGTTGAACTTTGCTTGGCTCTTTGCTGCTGCTTTCCCTCCTCTGGTTTTGTCTAAATCTCACGGATGGCTGCAAAAGCAAGGCTCAGCAGCCTTGGGACCACATCTCTCTCATCCAGGCTCTGATATGGGTGTCATGAACATCCAGATTTAAGGTGGGTGTAAAAACTTGGCAGATGCCCGCTGATCCAAAAGCACTTGTGGTCTTGAACATCCCAGAGATGCTTTCAGGATGACAAGCAGCTCCCAGGAGCAGGAGCACTGGCAGGGTTAGGTATAGCAAGCCCATATTCAGGCTCCTAGAACCTGCTTCTCCCAACTCGTCTCTATTTCCTAAAAAGCAGAATTGCATTGATTTTCAAGGATAAAGCACTATCCCATTGCTAACTGGGACCTGCAGGTAGCAGATGCTGTTACTACTGGATTTTCCCTCCATAAACCTGGATCCCAGCAGTATCAGATGATACTACACACGTGACCCAACCATGATGGTATTTTTTTCTGTATGTTGAGACACCAAACACCTTGTTGCTTCCTAAAGAGAGCAGGTTCTATTTCAACACCCATAAATCAAAAAGCCCAAGATCAGAATTGGACTCACCCACATCTTTGAAGCATGCTTTAGTTCGGGGTGGGGTGGTGGCTTTTTTTTTTCTCCACTCTTTCTGAAAATTATTATTTTTTAACAAACTCACTGCCAATCAAAGACAAATTTTCTTTGAATGTCAAAACAGGATGTTTTTGACAATTTTAGGACATTCTAAAAGCTTCTTTTTATTTTCTTTTTGAAACAGGAAGCTCGTTTGAAAGCCCTTTCCTGCAAATGCTTTCAGTTGTGACAAAACTAGCACTTTCTGACAAAGTTTTGAGGTTGGGTGTTTTTTTTTTAAAAAAAAAAAGATGGCACACACACACGAAAAAGTTTAAAAAAACCCTCTGCCAGATTACTTGGTACTGAAGGTGGGTGTGGATTTCTGCCCCTAAAAAAGCCCATAAATGGGTAATATGTCAAGATTGAAGTACCATGACAGCCGGATTGTGGAGATGGGGCTGCTTGACATGGATATTTGGAGACCAAGGTCATAGCAAGTCATCGAAATGAATGTGTCCATGACATATACTGAACCCAGACATCTCCACTGCACCCCCAAAGCCGGGCAGGTGGCACCTTTTTGGGTGCAAGTGCGATGCAGGAGGGACTTGAGGTGGCAGAGGGTGGTGGAGAAACCCTGGTGAAACACGGCACTGCTCAAAATGCTCAACTGTCAACGAGGAACTGAAACAATATTTGCAAGTCAAACTCCTTTCCCCTCTTTGCACGCAAAGGGAAATGGGGTTAAGGCAAGGCAAGGGGACAAAATATGGGTTGGGGGGGGTTATAGCGGGCTAAAGCATAGGAGTTCTTGAGTGGAGCTGGAAGGTACTCAAGGCTTTGCTAAATCCTGGTTGCTTTGCAATGTTTGTTGAGCTGGATTCTCCAAATACCACCTGGGACTGCAAGTTGGGGAGCAGTGTTGGCTCCTCTAGCTCTGCCCCTCTGATGTATTTAAGCTGAGCTCTAGATAGGATTGCAACTGGATGAAATCCAAGCCCTGTCACTACCAAAAACTGATACCAAAGAGCTAACTAGGGTCTCTGGAATCCTGAATCTTAACACATTAACCTGGATGCATTGATGAAACTGCAGCCTTTCCAAAGAGGTCTCCTGCTTTCTTAGTCTCTTAACCAGCCCTAGCTCTCTCACAATACAGGGACAGGAAAAATAACCTGTTTTACACAGAGGCACAGGTATTCCAAGCCATTAGTTTTTTATTTTATTAGAGATGGGACCAGCACATCTTGGTCTGGCTTCAAACCATCACCACCTTGCTTGGCTCTCACCTGGTCCTCAAGAGGATGAGCACCCAGCTTTCCAAATGCCAGAAGAGCAGATGCTTCATTGAGATGCCTCCTCCAGGGGCTGCTAAATGTGGCCTGGGCATTGCATCTGCAAAGCTATGGGAAGTCTCCACGAGATCCCAGCTCTGTCAAAGCTCAGTATCACTCACCAACCACAAACGAACCTCTGTGGGGCAGCAGGACGCCAAATGAGTGGAAAAGGTGAAATCACCATTGAGCATCAAGCCTGGTTTCTGTATTGTTGGGTGGTCTGAGAGTTATGGCATTAATACAGTGCATACACAGTACTTTGCATTCATCTTCTCTATTTTTGCCAGGTTTTTGTGGTGACTTGCAAGAGAAGTCAATGTCAGAAGGAATGTAATGAAATATTCATTCCTTCTGTTAAGGAAATTCAGAGAAAGGCAGGAAGAAGGAACCAAATGTGAGATCAAGACAGGAAGATGTGTCCTGCTCATTTCATTTGCATTTCTGTAACCCAGAGCAGGGAGAGGAGAAGTCTGTCTCCTCATCATCATACTGAATACAGCAGCACAAGCAAAAAGCAAAAGCAGGACGAGGGCACTGATGGGAGAGACAAAAATCTCCTTCCTTCTTGATCCACAAGAAGAGAAGTGCAGGTTTATTTGAATTTTAGCGAAGGGAGGGACATTACAGTGAGAAATGTGTCTTGATTTTTCTCCTGTACAGCCCAAAGCAGCAGGGCTTCGGTGGTGGAAACAATGTTCACCTTCATCCCCTTGCCCCGGACAGTGCGGTTGCCGAGTGGCACTGCCTGCATGAGTTAATGCTCCAGCACTCCCCATCAAAAATGTTCTACAGGAGTGCAAAGCACTAATAAAATTGTTCCCCAGATGGGATTTTCAGACTCCTTTTTCCTTGTCTTTCATCTAATTTGATTAACTTAGCTCATTTCCTGTTCTCCCTGTGATCTCGCTTATGAGATGTGCAATCACAGGTTTTATTGCAGCCTGATTAGGATCAGTAAATGACAGGAGGGAGCTTTCCAAGCACGACCTCAGCCCGGCTCGGCTGCTTCCGTGTCCTCTGAGTTCCCCAAGCTACGTCTCTGTACCCTGCTGTTGGGAGAAGACGTGGCCTGAGATGGCCCAAGGTGGCCCAAGGTAGCAGGAGCGGGCCGGGGGCTCCTGGGCCACCCAAGGAGTGTGGAACCACCTCAGGGCTGCAACTCACAGGTTATGGGCAGCCCAGGACCTGCTGTGCTTGTGCATCATGGATAACGCAGCAACATGCTGGACAGACCCCAAATTTTCTGCCTTTGCTCTGCTTTTTGGGGGGACCGGCTCTGCACCGCTCCGTGTGGAGCATCACCCGATGTGCAGAGAACAGGAATGGAGAACTTGTGCCCCAGCCTCGTTATCTGCTCTGACCTTACTGTTTAAACAACTTGAAGCCTTCAAAAAATAAATACGCTGGAAGCGTTTGGCTTCATTCAGCTCACCGCCTGGCAGTGCTCCTAAAACATCCAGGAGTTCTCCAGAGCTATTTAGCTTAATATTTGACACTTCTATCACTCCTTTCATCCTGAAGTGCTTCTCAAAGCCACGACCACCGCTGGAGTCCAACTCCTCATTGGACAGCAGGATTTTTCCCTAAGGACCGAATCCCACATCATCCTGCGACCCCCGTGCGCCCTCCATCCCCCTAAAATCAGCGAGAGCTCAGCACGTTACACATCATGAGGATGTAGCTAGGATGATGTGACTGCAAAGAGGTTGGGAGCACCAAAAAGTGATCCTGCTTTTGGAAAAAGCGGGGCCTTTGGAGAAAACATGCCAAAAATACACAGAACGCTGCATTTGGCTCTGTAATACTCTGCTGGAGCACAGGCTGGCAGGGTGTTACCCAAAGCAGGACAACCACCTTCCTAGAACTGATGCCTCCACAAGTCTATGTTTGGAGCAACTTTGTGTCCAGATAGAGTGATGCTTTCTGGGCTTTAGTGGTGAAAGAGCTCCCCAAGACATCAGTCTGCCCCAGGACAAGGACGCAGGGACAGGGTGAGAGCAACACGACATCTCACTTGACACCTCCTGAGGACAAATCGACCTTGGGCTTGTTTGGTTTTTCCCATCTGTCTGCCCTTGGCCAGACACGAACGTTTAATCTCCTCTTTTTACCCCAGTGTAGGTGAGATGAAGCAGCTCACCCCATTTTTGCAGAGTATATGTCTCCCTGTAACACTGTTTATTGAGAAGCAGATAAAGTCTTAGATAAAAAAAAAAAAAAAAAACACCCCATACTTAAACCCGACACTCAACAAACACCGGTATGAAAAACCTCCAGCGCAGCATCGGGTCACAGCAGCCACACAAAGAGGGCTCAGTGGAAAAGTCTCCGTTCTGATGTTGCACTTGGACTCAATCCTTCCAGCTCAGCAAGATTTTAATCTGTTGTTTTCCTTAAAATCACCACAAAGAGGCAATTGGCCCCCAAATCCTTGTTCTTCTCGATGCTGGGCTGCTGCAGGGAGGTATTTGCTGGGTATCTGAGAGGTGGAAGGAGATGCTTTTGGGTCTAGCAAGAGCCAGTTTGTGCTGGTGATGAAGGGACATGCTCTGGAGCATCATGTGTCCAGGCAGGCTCTGCAGAAGCATCCTTGTAATTTAAGGCAGGATTGCTAGGAAAAATGAACTAAATCTTAAAAATAATTGAGGCTGGGGCTCTCTGGGGGAGCTCTCTCCCCTTCTAAGGACACCCAGGTTCTGCCCAGCCCTGGAATTTGTCAGGCACATGGAAATGGGGTCTGGCTGATGTTAAGCAGGACGGGAACTAGCTGGTTTTATTGGCAAAATGGAAATAGGATTGTAACTGAGACTTGAGCGTGTGTGGCTGGGGCAGCAGGACACGCTTCGGGGAGATGTCCTTGGGGGAAAGAGGACATTAACCCCTCCATCACTGAGCTGGTGGGGTTAATGCAACCCCAAATCTGCCCTTCCTTCATCTGGGCTTTGCCAGTCGGGCACTGGAAGAGGGAGCAGGGTCCAAGCAGGGTGGTTGGAGCTGGAAAGTTCATTAGAGAAGGATGGCATCTCCCCGCTAAAGAGGCTGGCGATGGGGAATGTGCAGCGTGTCGGGGAGCTTCCTGCACAGCCCGGGCTGAAGTTAAAGAGAAGGCAATTATATGATTACTGGCTAACGAAGGACAATTGAAATGGATAAGCCGTGCTTGGAAAAACCCAATGAGGCCGACCACGGAGTGTCTAGGGAGACCAAACTGTCGTGATGTCAGCCGAAGCTATGCCTGAGGAGGAGCAAGGGAGGATGCAGACCCCTGCCAAGTCAAGCTGGGGAGGGTGATGTCTTTTCTGACTCTGGATCGCCAACTTTGAACCATCTCAGAGCCATCATACGCATCTTCATGGACCCCAAACTCGGTTAAAGGAAGGCAACAACTTCCTACAGTCTGCTCGAAAAAGGGTGAAGACAAATTGTGTTTGCTACCCCCAAACCCCACCAGTGATTCCTTCTTCCCCCTCCCCCCAGCCCCCGGTATGGTGCTTTTTCCAGCTGCTGTGACTTCAATCACGTCTCCTAGTTCCTGGGCAGAGCTACAAAATGATGTTTAATGTGTCTGACTGGGCGGGAGGTTATTAATTTGTCTGGGGGCACGGGGGTACTGCTCGTGTTTTGACCGGTGGTGCTGCTTTCATCCAGGGCTCTGGAAGCAAATCAGCGGGCACCCAGAAGACGGGGCATCTATTTATTCGGTTTATTTAATAAATATCTTTAATCCTTAAGCCTTGGCTGGCCTCACAGCCTAACTGACCTCCTGCGTGAATAGATGCTCTCTTGGGGAAAAGATGGAGAGCCCTCTGGGCTGCAAATCCCACCCGAACCACGGCAGCACCCGCTCGCCTGCATCCCTCGGCGCGGGGGAGGATGCTGTGCGTGGCCAAGGGGAAAGGGCAGGGTATGAAGTTCTCGACGTGGCAAGAAATATTGAAGGCCTGAGCAGATTATCCATAAGACAGCACTCAGCTGTGTTATTTCTGCCATCGGGAGATAAAAGGTTGTAAATATGTCTGAGCTGGGCGCGCCAGAGATATATTTCCTCAAGACAGGTGAAACGCTCACCGGTGGGGATTGAGCCAAAAAAGCTCAATCCGTGTTTGGAGACGTCCTGCTCGTTGGGGATGTCCCATCCCCATTCCTGAGCTCGGTGCTGCTGAGCTGCCGTGGTTTCCCCCCCTCCGGCACGGCGAGTTGGGTCCAGCACACAGACAGGAGGGGGTCGTGCCGGGCTGATAACAGCCCCGGAAACCCATCAGAGACACCCAGCCCCAGCCCTCTGCCTCTCGTCAAAATTACCTGCCAAAGGAGGCTCCGCTCCAGCCCTGCACCTTGTCAGCTTTTATGGTAATAGGAAACAGCTGCTCGCGGGGGATGGCGAAGCAGAAGTGAAAGGGGCTGGTGGGAAGGAGTTGGGGGGAGGGAGGAGAAGAACCATTCATAATTTTTGCTCCTTGCCCAAGGCTCTGGCGTGAGGCAGGGATGGGGAGGAGGCAGCCGGAAAGCCCGGCAGTGGGGGTGCTGAGGATGCTCGGACCCCCTGGAGCCAACCCTGGGGACCTTCCCACCTGCAGCCAGCACACGTGTTGGGGTCGTTTTTTCTAGCTCAATGGGGTTTCCCATTCTCCCCAGCGGGTCTTGGCTCTGATGCTGGTTCCTGACAGCATCCCTTTGCCTCTGCTCTGGGGAAAGCTTTGCACAGAGGAGGTCCCATCTAGCACCAGGGCTGCACTTCCCAGCCCAGCCTCAAGGTCACGCCCGGGAGATAAGCTCACCTTTTTACCCAAAATAACCATTCCACACCCCAAACTGCTTGCAGGGCTCAAATCATTGCTCTGCACAGACCACAGATCTCCAAGGAGACCTGGGCTCATCGGCATGGTTGTCCTGTGGATGCGACAGCATCATCCCTCCCTGCATTTCAAGCACCCCAGCTCATCCCAAATTTTTGTCTTTCCTTTTGGGATTTGCACCTTCCCTACCACTAGGAATAGGAGCGGGGTGAGGATTTACACGTGCCCAGGATGGGTTTCTGGGAAGAGCAACATCGTCAAGGAACCAGCTCTGTAATTGGGTTAGCTACGCTCATTTTCAGGAACAGGTTGCTGCTAATGAGTTTTAATTAAAACCATCTTCACGGTGTCAGCAAGTTGAAATCAAGGGCAGCTATTAATATCGACAGTAATTCTCCCTGCCGGATCAGCAGGCAGGCAGTGGGTAGGACCAGCCGCCTGCTGGCATTTCAGTTTTGGGGAAAATAAGGTAAAATTTGCCAAGGCGAACAGCTCCAGCCCCTCTCGGACCCACAGTCAGTTTAACCTCTTCCAGCAATGCAGATGCTTTCTCACTTTCCCATCTCCCGAGCTCTCTCCAGGCTAATTTTAGTATCCAGAAGGTTTCTCCAGAGCTTAATCCGCGGTTGGGGGAAGGAAGAGTTTTCCTGTGGAGTCACTCTCTGCCTTTTCTATTCTTCTTTTTTCTTTTTTTTTTTTTTTTCCACGAAAATGCAAGTTTTGGGCCCTCTGAACCTCTGGAAGAGATTTTCCCCTTCTCTTTCCCAGCCCTGGCTCTGCCCTGAGATTTCACAGCTCATTGCAGCCACGCTTTGAGTACATCTTGAGTGTTTTAAAGACGGTTCCTTTATGCTCTCTCCAGCTTTTAATGCTTATGGGAGACAGGGCTGGGGTGGTTTCAGAGGCACCAATGCTGCACCGTGAAACAGGATCCGTGCTGGGGACCATTTTTCTCGTTGGAGGAGGATGATGGGTGCTGCTGAGCATCACTGGGTGCAGGAAAGGATCAAGCCGATGGGAGTGCAGCTGCCTGCTTTTTGCAGAGCTGCATAAATTCACTTTAACAGAGGCCAAGTGCATCTTGTGCATAGAAAAAAGGGCCTCTGTCTCCATCCTTGCAGTTCTGACAGTTGGGTCAGGCTCATGGGTTGCTCAGGTAAGGGATTTAATTCACCCAAAGGTAAAAAATCCGGTTCAATCCATCAGTGGAAAATGAATATTGAATTCCAGAGGCCGGCTGGGTCCATACCATTTCCCTACTCAACCCTCGATAAAAGAAGGGCTGAAACATTGTGCTTCTCAATACAGAAACGCAGTGTTTTCCATTTTTTTTCCCCCAAAACCAGCTCTCCAACCCAAACCTGTGGCTGCTGTTGGCTTTTTGTCTCCCTCTTGTGACTGGCCTGGAAAGGCTTTCCAGCTGGCTCCCTGCGAGGAGCTGGGAACGCTGCTCTCTGTACATCAGGTCTCAGCTTCAGGATGGGCTGAAGACGAAAGGACTGATGTGACATGAGGCAGGAATGAAAGGCAGCTCAAAGATCTGCCTTCTCAGTGCAGGACTATCCCTAAGGAATTGCAAAGGCACAGATCCTGCATGGACACCTCCACGAAGCCCAAGGAGCAGGACCTGAGAAGAAAAGCTGAATTTTTATCCAGTCTCCAATCTGTCTTGCATACCTGGAATAAAAAGACCCTACTTTGCTATTAAACAAAGGGAAAAACCTGCTGGAGTGGGGTTTTTTTTAGGCTGAATGGCTCCAGAGCAGGCACAGAGGGTGGGTTTTGTCCCCACAGGGTATCTTCAAAACCCCAAACCAGAGCGAAAGCTTGGCTTTTCCCAGCCCTGGTCAGATGAAGAGGAGATTGGAAGCACATGTTGGAGGCAGCAGCTTGTTGCACGGGGTGGACGGGGCACGGCGAGGGGTGCAAGCAGCTGGGACTGAGCCCCCACTGGCAACCCAGAGCTCCTGGAGCTTGAGGGGGGGGCCAAACTCTCAGCCCCCCAGCGATGCGCTCGGCAGACGGACTCCTAACCCAAACCAGATGGGAAAGGATGGCTTGCTTTTTTTTTGGTTTGTTTCTTTTTTTTTTTTTTCAGGGAGAGAATGAAGACCTGGTGAGATAAAGTGATTAAAATAGATCATCTGCAGTAAGACGACCGAGGTGCCCCAGGAATGGGGGGATAAATTTGGGGATAAAGCTTCCAGCGATGGGGATTTTGCAGTATCTCCCTTGCAGGGATGCTCTTGCAGGGATGCCTAAAGGCATGCACGTGTGTCAAATGTCAGGAGAGTAGGGTTTTTTTTTCCATGCTAGGAAGCAGAGTTAATCCATTCTCCTTTCCAAGACCCAACTTCTGGCAGGTTTGATAGTCCCCAGCTCTGCCTTCCCATTTTCTCCCCATCCCTCACCCAGATCCTGCAGTGGGAGCGAGGTGTGAATGCAGCATCCTCCTCCCTGCCCACTGCTTGGATTTCACACGGGGAAAAAATACAAGAAGTCCTGGTTCCCTCAGTCCCGGGGAAAATTTTGTGGGTTTTTTTTGGCTGTGATGGGAGACGGTACCTGTATGAACTCCATGTATCTGTTTGGACACGTTGGGAAGGATTTTGGTGTCACCACGTAGAACACCGGCTGTCTCTTACAGAAAAAGCCCCTCAAAAAGCACGATGAAATTTCCTCTTTTTACCTTTTAGTTCAGAAGAAGCAGAGGAAATGGGGCGGGTATGTCATTGCCATGGCTGATCTCCATCTCCACCACAGATTTCACGGGCATCTGTGGGAAAAGCTGCTATTTTTGCAGCACCGCATGGTGCAGGGGGTGGCAGCCCGATGCGCTGGCTCCGGCCAAAACTGAAGTGCGATGAAAATCCAGTCTTTACTCAGTGGGGCTTTTTTTTTTGCTGGCATCCTCCCTGCAGACTGCCCTATACAAAAAAAAAAAAAAACACAAACCCAGAAACAACCCAAAAAAGACCTTTTCTTTTGCATTCATGAGGCTGGGACTCTGCATGCACAAATTCCTCCCGCTCCCTTTCCAAACCAGCCTTGGAAAAAAATAAAATCATTGAATTAGCCAAGTTAATCAGGTGAGTTTCTGACGCACCTCATTTATCTTTCTTTCAAGCCTGAGCCTGGGAGACCCAAAAATGGGATTAAGTGCAGCGATAAACAAAAGATCCCAGACGGCCAAAAGATTTGTGGATTTTCCCCTGATCTGAACTCTGGGCTGTACGGCCCAACATTTGTTTTTTATTTTTGAATAATAGGAAATGACGGAATTGAGGTTTTTTTCTGCCACAGTTTAGTGACCGATTAAAATAGCCTGACAGAGATGGGAGGAAGGTCTGGCAAGGTGATGGCCAGTGGGATCCATTAATTGACCTTGTTTTGGGACCTAAGCGAAGGATCTTCTCCACCCTGTTTGTGCAGAAGTGTTGCAGAAACCATCTCCCCTTGCTCAGATGTTTCCCTCCCTGCCTCTCCCTGTCTGGAAGGGGAACGGGAGCTCAGTTTTGGGTTATGTGGAGTGCAAGGACTGGGATGAGAACACTCATGAAGCTTTCACAGCCTGCAGACACCCTTGGCCACCTCCATCCATCACCCTGGATCCAGCCCCTGTAGGCAATCCATCACTTGCGGGAGCCCTCTCTGCCCGCAGCATCCTCCTGATGCCTTGCAGACACACAGCTAAATCCCCCTTCCTCCCCGCCAAGCCCCTGGCCAGCCCTTGAATACAGCAGAAATCACATTTTCTGTTCAAAAAAAAATAAATCCTTTCCTTGCAAACATTCCCACCACCCATCACCATTTTATGTTCAGCGGGGGATTTTGGGTGCTACGGAGCTACTGCTTACATTGAGGATAAGCAGCAAAGCAAAGATGCTCTGGGTCTGGAGGATGTCACAGCAAATAGAAATGCATCCCTAGGCCTTTTTGGCAGTGTTCTAGTTCGGGGATAAGTAGAAGTCCTTTGCTAGGATTATAAGAAATAGGGGGTTTCAAAGTCCTTGAGTTAAGTGAAAATTTTCTAGCTGCTTTCTCCTTTCACATTTGGCTTTTCTTCCCTGAATGAAATATGTTCCTTCATCTGGAATTTCCTGAGAGGAGCACAGAAACCCATAGTCACGGTTTGAAAAATTATAATTGATGTCTTCAGTTCTATATCTTTAAGGAAAACTTTTTTGCTGGAAGATTTTAAAGGTTTCATTTAAAAAAAAAAAAAAATCCTACACAGGCAGCAACCAGCATCTTTGTGTGAACTCTTTTTAAGAGCAGCAGTCTTATTCCTAAGGCTCCTAAATCAGCATTATTCACAAATACTGAATCTAAGGAATACATCTTTATAAGAAAATGGGTAGTTTTCCTTTAATTTAATAGAAAAACCACACTGGAAGGACAAAATTTAGTGCTGGATGGAGGAAACTGTCTTTTGGGGGTTTTTGCTGTTTAAAATGCCCCAAAACTGGTCTGCAAGGGTTTGGACAGACTGTGCAGGCGCTGAAGTGAGCATGCACTGGTCTGGACATAAAACCCCAGACACATATCCACTGCAATAAAACTCAGCCACCCCACAATTTTAAGCAGTTATCCAAGTGCAAACTCTATTTCTGCAGAAATCAGTAAGAATTTGTTTATGGGCTGGTGGAGGGAGAGAGAGAGGGAAATCAAAAGAGACATTTCCCAAGGAATAAGTGTTTCACACCAGCTTACATTTAAATTTAAATTTAACTGCTCAGGTCAGTTGGAAATAGCTCCCAAAGACCCTACGAGCCAGGAGGGTTGGGTTCTTCCTTTTCCCTAAGACTTTTCATCTTTTTAGGGTTTGGATTTCACATTTCCAGCATCCCAAAAATGTCCCAAAGTGTCCCAAAGGAGTGAAGCTGGGCTGGAGGCAGGAGTAAGAGGAGGAGTAGGTGGCCTTCTGACCTCAACCCAAAAGGAAAGGAGACATCTCTGCCCCTATAACCACTAGATGGTGCCAAGAGAAAGAGTGTGGGAGAAACGTGATTGGAGGAAGGAGGTGGGGGGCATCCAGGCCACCAAAAACTCCCTGGGGATGGGGGACATTGAGGATCATTGCCAATTATGAGTCTCAACAAACCAACTGCAAACTGCCCAGCCAAGCCTCGCCTGAGAAATGGACGGTTAGTGGCTGAAGACCTCCCAGATGTTGTCCATAGGGAGGTGGTAGGCTTCACCCAGCTGCAGAGCACTTAAAACATGTCCAACAGTTGTGCTGGGTGACGCAGGTATAGTAGAAAGTCCTTGGTTGGTTTATACTGGGATTGCAGGCTGATTCCATGGCACGTGTTTTTGCTTGCACCAGGGGTGTATCTCTGAGCCCATCAGATGTCCCTGGTTTCCTCAACCAATGAAGATGTGATGCATGGATAGAGGGAGATACCTCTACCATCACACTGGAAACTTGTAACTATGGCGAGAAGGGTCCTGGCTCACTTATCTCTGGCGATGACCATGGACATGAAGTGTTCCCTGCACTGTAGGGGATTTTTCTCCCTCCCCACAGCCATCTGTGAGCTGTGAACTTGCTATTTCCACTGGCACACAATTTGGAAACCTAAAAGACTCAGGTGGATCATATAATGTCAGCAGCAGATCTTCCATTTGCAAATACCTTTGCTTTTGAAGCCAATCTGCTGTATTTTTTCCTGTATTCCTCCCTTGCAGCCAGAGGTCCCTTTCCATAGCCATCCCTGCTTTTCTTCTTGCAACCCTTGCTGTCTTCCCAGCTCTATTTTACCAATGATTTACTGATAAAAAAACCCCACAGCTATTCTGAAATCAGCTCCTGGCTTTCCTCAGGTCATTGCTCCATCACTGTGTCATATCTTGATGTCCATCTTGTCCACACTCATAATCAAAGCCCAACCTCTGCAGAAACCCAACGCATCTTCAGCTCCAGGGGGACATTTCAGAGAAATCTGATAAAGTATGACCACGTCACTCAGGCCACAGGTTACCTAAGTTCAGCTGAACCGAGAGCCAGAGACGTGACAGTGGGTTTGCCACGCTGAGATTGCTCATAACTGTACCCTTGTAGGCTCCTGCTGAAGGAGAAAGCATGGATGGAAATACTGCTGGGGTGGGGGAGATGTAGGAGCATCGGATGGACCTGCAGATGCTACAGCCGCCTTGCAAATTCGAGGTACAAGAGGCCTGGAAGGATTTGGGGAACATCTCTGAGTTGCATTTCAAGATCAAAAGCCAACCTCATTTGGCTTCATTTCAATGAAAGCTGAAAGCTTGAAAAAAAAACTATAAAAGCTGAGCGAAGTTTCTCTGTATCTGTCAGCCTGCTGAATTTGCCTGCCCATGCCAGGTCGCTTGAGCTGGTTTTGTGTCTCTATATCTCTATATTTCTCCTAAAAGCCCCAGTTCTCAGAATCCCATCACTACAGCTGAACTTCAGCTTGCTTTTCTTTTCAAAGGAGGTAGTTTCTAGGCCTGACTTCACCTCGAAAACGTGACCTTGGGGCACCTCAGAGGCTCAGAAAATTCTTGCCTGTTCCCAGAGGATGTATAAAAAAGAGCTCATGAACCTTGAGGTCTTCTCCGTGCTGGGGAGGGGAGAAGGGAGGGCTCGTGATGTCGTTTCCATCTGCCTTTCAGTGTTCATTTGCCATGAGAGGAGCTTCATCACAGCCAGCCGGGTTGAATGGGCCAAACTCATTGCATATGCAAATGCTTCAGTTTTAAACTGGAGCAGGAAAAGAGCCCAAAAGTGCAGAAAAACGCAAAAATGTTGGATTTCCCATGGGTTTCCCAAGCTTCCCATATCTCCTGTGCAATAACGAGGACCAAGAAATAACACCATGGCGCACATGGAGGTGGAGGGATGGGATCCACACCACCACACATGATGCTTTCCTGGAGAAACTGAGGCACGGAAGGATTTGGTTGTACTGGAAATGTGCAGCACAGCTGGCAGCTGGATGTAAACATGCTGAGTGCCCTTTTTCCATGTGTTTTCATCCTAAGAGGCAAGAAAAAAAATCCCCTGCAGCCTGGGCATTTCTCAGGACTTGCCTGCAGTCAGTCAATAAAGCTTGAAAACCAGTACGTGGCATGGGGATATGTCTCCAGGCCCCCTTTCACCCTTCTCCTTCTTTTCCTAAAGTCCTGGGATTTTCTTTCTCCATCCTGTATCATCTAGGCTGGAAAATGGATGTGAAAGCAGCGCTGGGCTGGATTCTCCATCCACAGCATTCCCAGAAAGTGGTAGTTTCTTCTCGTTTTTTTCCTCCCTTATCCTGCAATCAGCAAGGGGGGGGGGGGGGGAAGCAACGTGTTTCCAGAGAAGAAACCACTTGAACTTGTCCACCAAGCCAAGCCCTTTTTGTGTCCCTCACGTTGTGATAGAGCTCAGCATGGAGCAGCTGTCCCCCGCGGCTCAGCTCTGCCGTGCTGCCACATTCCAGTGTCCAGGAGCTTTTCCTCTTTTAAAAAACAAAAGAATAAAATAAAATAAAATAAAATTTAAAAAAGGAGCCAAAACCCAGGGAGAGAACCCCTTCTCTTCATAAGCTGCGTGCTGAGCATCTCCCTCCTTGCCCCTTCGCCCCATCCCGGGGAGCCAGCTGCGGCGTGTAGGAGAAAACGACCCTGTCATGGCTGTCTGCGCTGTGTTATTGTTAGTGTTACGTTACAAATCCTCTTTCCATGCGGAGGTCCCGGGGGGGTCATAAACGGGGTGGGGGGGATGGGGGGGAAGGTCAGGACCCTGCCAATAAACAGCCGTGTCCCCCCCCCCAGCCCCGCAGCGGCTGGAGAGACGCAGGAGGGATTTACTCGCTTGTTTGCAGGCTTGGTCCTCCAAGCCCCTGGAGATGATCAGCATCCATTCCCAGCCAGGCAAGACACATAAATCCCCTTGGAAATCCAGCACGGCAGCTTACAACCACTTCCAGCTCGATTTTGTAGAGACGAGGCTTCTAGAAATAGGTATAAGCAGGAATGGATGCTTTCCCCCCATAATTAATGTGTGTGTTTGGCTGATGCTGCCTGGTGGCAACCTCCAGCCAACAATCACTTTCCAGTGCAGATTCGGACTCGATGATCTCAATTTGGACTCAATTTGACCTCAAAGGTCCCTTCCAACCATGAAGATTCCATGATTCCCTGCCCAGCTCAGTGGCTGTTCGTAGGCATGTAGGGGGTACAAAAACATCTTTTAAGAAAATCAAGTCTGGGTGGAGACTCAAGGTTGATACTCTGGGTCCATCCCTTGCACACAGCATAGGGTGGCTTTGCAAAGGCTTTTTGTCATCTCCTGTTGCAAAGAGGAATTGGAGAGCATCCCAGTGGGAGACAGGAGATCCCACAGGAGATGGATCCCATCAGATCCCATTAGGAAGGTGCACATCAGCCCACTGGGCAAATATCAGAAACATCTTACCCTCTTCTCACTGTCTTCCCCTGGACTATGCCACTGAGGATGTTTCTTATTAATTGAGCATATTTCTTATTAATTGAGCATATTTCTTATTGCTTGAGGATGTTTCTTATCCTATTAATGTGTGGATTTATTTTGCTGCACAGGCTGGAGAAGCAAAACTCACCCAAGTGAGGCCCAAAACTCAAGCTCTTCTGCTTGCATCCCCTTCTCCCACAGTCTTCTCCAACACCTTCTGCCTCCCGTGGGGCACATCTAAAGCTCTGGGTAGACATTAGAAGACCAAGGGAGGATAAAGGAAAAAAAGGGACTTATCCACCCTGAGGACAGAAATAAAACTCTGCAATAAATCACAGATATCATGAAGACCATATAGTTCAAAGCAGTGAGATTTAGGAGCTTGAACCTCGCTCAGATGGGGTTGAGTGAACGTGTGCTCCACAAGCAACAAAGGTCTCATAAAAAAGTCCCTCCCCATGGACCCCGTGGGAGGGTTGCAGGGGTGGAAGCAGCAGTTCGTTGCCCAGGTCCAAGCAACTTTCGGTGATGCCTCTGAAAGCCCAACGCCCAAGGAGCAGTTTGCTGCCCACACACTGAAAGAAGGTCCTCCTGACTCATGCACCTAGGCTCAGCTGCTGTGAAACCACCTTGCAGGTAGTTTGCTACTAAGAAAAAACAAAGGAAAAAAAAAAAATATTATAAGAGAGGGTGAAAAGAGAGTAAAAGAAGGGCTGAGCCGGATGAAGCTGCTCAGCTCAAGCTGGTGATGGAGCATCTGCGACCGCTCTTAGGTCCAGCATCAGAGCAAAGTTTTAATAGCCAAAATCTGGTTAAAAGCAAAGTTTCTGCTACTGCAAACTGAAACTTTTCAGAAGGGTGCAGCTCATGCTCAGCATCTGGAGGACTCAAGCAGGGACCCACATTGGGCCATATGGCAAGTGATGCTCAGCAGTAGAGGAGGCTTTTGGGTACTCTCCATGCCACAAGACTCATAGGTTGTTTTAAACATCTCTTTTAGGTTGCATCTCTCTGAAAAGCAAAGTGTGTTGATGCAGCAAAGTGATTTCTACGAGTCCTCTCATGCTGAGATCCTGAGTGTTACCATGTACACCCCAAAAAACCCAAAGCAAACAGCGTGGTGACTCAGAGGTACGTGTGATATCAGTTTCGGGTAGATGTGAAAAGAGCTCCCCATCTCATTTCTGCTTGCGGGTTGGGTTGGTAACAGCTCCTTTTTTAAAGGCAGGTTTGGGGGTTTTTTATTTTTTTTTTCATGTTTTGTTTTATTTTGCAGATGGTTGCCCAGAAGCTGAGCAAGGTGCTGGAATCAAGATAAAGTGCTGAACGGCAACAGCAGGCTCTGTGATAGGCAGAACAAAATAAATAGGTGAAGAGAGCAAAGAACCACAAGAGTCAATACTGGGGTGGTGGCTGGGCTGGTGCTCAGGCTCTTGAGCAGTTCCGTAGCGGAGAAACCTGGGGGACAAGTCAGCTGGAGCAGAAAATGGCTTTATGAGCTTCAAGTCCTCCCTCCAGATTACATTTGCAAATAGAGATGGAGCATCTTTCCTGTAAAAACTTGCAGATCAATGCAAATCTGTTGAAAGGAGTCAAGGTAGGAGAGGAAAATGCAAGAGCTCCTGGCCCAGAGGCTGCCATAAGCTTTATTTTGGGAGATTTTAATCCTTTTGCAGATCAAAGCCTTTAACTGCATCATTTTTCACTGGAGGATGACAAAGTCACAGTGTGAGGGTGAAAAAAACCCCTGCTTGTAGAAACAGGGAAACTGAGGCAGGGCATGGGGATGTGATTTGGATGGGATAAACCATGGTCAGCTACAATATTTCACATTTTCCTGATTTTGGTGGAGTAAATCAGGAGCTGGTAGTAAGAAAATATTCTTATGTCCAGGGCAACTTTAACTGACAATGAGTCAGGGGAGGAAATGGTGCTGAAAAGGTCAAGTTTATCTCCAAAAATGCAAACTATTGTCTATTTTGACAAAAGCTGCCTTTTTTTCTGAAGGCAGCTGGTGTTTTCCCATGTAGGTTGTATTTTGCCCATTAAGAAGAGGAGCCTCCTTCCCTGCTCAAGTATCACAATAAAGGTTGAATAAATAAATAATGAAGAATATGTTCAATTAATAAGATATATAGACATCCTTGCTGAGTCCTTCTCTGTCCCTCAGTCAAATGGAGAGGTCTGTGCAGGAGCATCAGCAACTTCAGATGAAAATAAACTCTCCCCTTTTTCTCCATTCACTTTTCCTCCCAAAGCAGGCTTTTCTTTGGAAACCAGAAACCTCCAGGATCAGAGATACTCAAACTTTCCAGCTTTCTTTCTATGGGAAAACTGGAAAGAAAGCATCCAACTCCAGTGACAATTTGCATCAAGTAAAATCCTGATTTTCCACGGATACATTCTTTTTTTTTTCTGATCAGCCACGAGGCCTTCCCCTCCATGAGAAAATATTTTAAAAGTCTCAGAAGAAAGGAGCAATTTGGGCTCAATTCAACCCAAATATCAATATAAAAGCAAAGAGCCTCCACCTTCTTCAGCTTATTTTGCCATGGTGAAGGGCTGGAACATCCTGGGGACCAAGGACTTCGCTTTCATCCCCTCTTTGACCATCTTCACATTGAAAAGCAGTTTATTAATGAAGCCTGGTGTAATTATATCCCTTCCTCATGCTACTGTAATCTTCAACAGTCTCTAAATGAATGGATTTATTGCATTTGATTCCCATTTTCCCTCCAGTTCCATCCCCCCCCAGCCCAAATTTCCTCTTCCCCGCCTCATAAAAGGATTTTCTCCTCGAGAAGTTACTATTTTACTGATGGGGTCAGGACCTTTCTTTTTTTTTTTTTTTTTTAAATCCATTTTATTGCCCCCTGGGGAGTGAGGCCTTCCATCTGGGGAGATGTGTAATACAATCCAAAAATAACAATGTGGCCAGAGAGCAGGAGAAATGGAGATGGACAGTAAAGCCCTGCACCAAAACACCCATCCTGTGGTGCAGGATGCACGCACTTGTGAGGAAGATTTATATATTTATATATTTATCCCCAAACCACCGTTCCTGAGGGTTACATCCTTAAAGAAACCCTTGGTTATTAAAATATGAAGTGGATGAGGATGGGAGCATCTTGAACTAGCTTTGGCCCTATAGAGACCTTGGCAACACCTGTATCTGGATTATTCCCCTAAAAAAGTTGTGCTTCAAGGTTGATGCTGGGCCAGCAGCACAACCCCATGGATTCACCCTAGTGAAAGGGAACCCCAGCTGGGCAGCATTTTCCATGTGAAAGAGGAGAGGAAAAAAGTATAATGCCTTCTTTAAAGAAAATTCTTTTATTTCAGCCTGTGGCCAACACCGCAGAGCCTGAGCCATGTCCAGATGTACAGGCAGATGCTGATAATTCACCTGATCATGATGAATCCAGTGAAATGCTGCAAGGTGGATTATATGCACTTAAAATAGCACTTTTCCTATTTATTTTCAACTTTTATTAAAGTTCGTGTGCTTCTTGCTGTGTCTCAGAGCCCAGCAGGTACCTGTGAAGGCATGAAGTCCCACCAAACGCTGCCGTGGAGGAGCTGCAGGTTACCAGCTCCACTCATCTCTGGACCTCTGCCTCAGCCCATAACGAAGCAAAACCACCTTTTTTCTCCCAAAGAAGTGGGTGTGTTGGCAAATCCGCTTTCCTCCTCCAGCCCATGCTTTTCAGCACCCCACCTCCCTTATCTTCTCTTTCCATTTTGCTCACCTAGGGCTTGGGGTCGCCTTTCCCCTCCCCACCCACCTGCCTTCTCCTCCGGAAAAGAGAAAAAGCTATATAAGCCCCACCACCTCTGCCTTCATCCATACCAATCATTACTATTAATGTTATTATCACCCAGAATGTAATTAAGGAGAGGAGGGTGTCCCTCCATCCTCACACATTGAGGTCTTGCTGTGTTCTTTTAAACGTGGGCTTCTCAAAATGGCATCCAGCATCCAGACCTTGTGAATGCCATCAGGACATGGGCATGAAGGGACCATTGGAGTAGTGCTGTTGGGCTTGCAAACCAGTAAAAAGGGCAGGTTGGGGCTCAGGGTGGGGAGCTGAAGGATGCTGAATTTGGGGTGCCTTACGCAGAGCACGCAGATATCTCCCCCAAAATAACCCAAGAATGACATTGACTTTGGAAATCTTGCCCAGCCTGGGGTACCACCTCCCCCAGCCCCGTCCTGGTCCTCTGCACCTCTGGTCCACCCTCTCTGTGGCCTGATCTTACCTGTGCCCCAGCCTGAGCAACCTCCAGCCCTTTGCAACCCCTACGTGGGTGGAAAAAGAGTGGTTTTTGGCATGGAGAAAACACCCACAGAAGCTGCCAAGCTACCAAGGACCAACCCAGCTCCTGTCACACACCACCCAGCCCCAGCCCCTTTGCATCAGAAGGGATGGGAGTGACATTTTTAGGCTGATAATTCAATATGAGACGGGAGATTTTTCTAAAAGCCACTCTGAGCACAGGTGATGAGTCTCCACGGGGGTTATTCCCCCTGGATACCCACCAAAATGCCCCCTCCATGCTTTTCTTTTCAGGTTCCTGTCTGCCCCTGAAGATAGACTTTTGGGTAGCAGACAGCAGAAACTCACCCCAAAACCTTTCACAGCCCAGATTTAAAAAGCTGCCTCCCCCTACCCCCACTGCCACCCTTAGAAACTGCTATTTGTGCCCCCAAAAAATCACACCCCTAAACCGACAAAACTACAGCACAAATATCAGGGGTGGGAGGTACTTAACGTATGGCAGAAGATAAAGCTTCATGTCTCCTATGGAAAACTGGGGTAGGATATGAAGGACAGGGTGGCTTTGGGGATTATTTTATTATCTATGGTTTATTTAATAAACAAACCCCAAATATCCAAGGAGGATGCTTTTCCAACGGGATGCTTTTCCCATTCTCTCCTTTGTTAAAAAAAGTTGCAGCTTCCAGCCAGATAATCTAATTCAAATAGTTTTTTACCCTTTGCAACCAAAATAAACGTTTATTTATTTTAGGAATGCAGCTTGGAAAGGGACACGTAAGCTCTTCGTAAATCCACCGTCCCTGTCAGCTCCCAAAGACCCCTGAAAAGTCATTTTCTCTGGAAACAGAGAGGGGGAAAAGTAAAGGTTAGAAACAAAGCCTGGTCCCCACGTAGGTCTGTTTCTCCTCCCGCTGCATCACTCCTCCTTTAGCTTTTCGGAAGGTTTTTTTTTCAGTTTTGAAATGAGTGTTCGCCCGCTGTTCGTTGGTTCAAAAGGTGCAGAGAGAAAGGTCTCAACCGGTCGGATGCACAGCTCTTTCCACAGGTGTCATTTAAGAAAATTAAATAAAATTTCAAAAATGAAACAAAACACGAACCCCAAGGATTTTCTTTCTCTTCACTTATGGAAAAACAATAGGGAAATTATTAAAATTTTTTCTTTTTGGAGTTTTTTGGAAGCAGAGCTGACCCTCAGCACAGCCAACACCACTAGAGGGCCCAAAAAGGGTTTCAAGTGATGCTGGTGCCTGAAAAATGGCAGGGCCACTCGTGCATCCCCCAACCCCTCCAGAAAAAAATCGCACTTTAAAAAACCCAAAAACCTGAAATGCTAGAGGTACTGGTGGTAATTTGGAAGGATTTTGCCATAGAGACTCCTCTAAGTCTCCCACAACAGCGTATCTCAGACCCCATTACAGTTGCCACTATGGTTTTATATGTATTTATAACCTCTATTTTTGGCATATTTGTACCTGTTGAAAGTTCTTTTTCCATCAGTACAATTTGCCTGGATGTAATTCCCCTTCCCAGGGGTGGAATTCAGCCCCACGGGCTGTGGGACCCTGTCGGCTCCAGGCAGCTGTGCCTGAAAATTGATAATTATTTCTCCTGGGGCTTTGAAATTGCTTTTCCACATTCCGTGATGAAGTGAAAAAGGGAACTGCTTTTCCTGGCATTCTTCCGTTGCAATATTTGGGTTTCAACTGATAAAATAGAAAGGTGTAGACCCCACAGGAGCTGGCCCGGGGGTATTTTGGGGGTTCCTGCCATCAGGACCCGAAGGGATGACTCCAAGGCAGGGATATTGGGACGTGTTATCCCCAGCCATTCCCAGCTGTCATCATTAATTGATAGCTGCACCTCCAGCATCCCGAATTAACCCTGTGGTTTTAGCTAATTCCCTGGGGCAGGGGGTAGGAGGGGGGGACAGAAGCATTAAGAGCAAGAGGCATCTCCTTGGGGACACCATTAAAGAGGAGAAATGGGAAATGAAATATTTAACAGGGGAGGGGATGAGGGGAGAGATGGTGGAGATGCTCTTGCAGGACACCCTCAAGGTGCCCGGTCCAGGGACCCGAGCAATCACCCCAGCCCAGCTTCTGACCTAAATTAGGGGATTTCCAGGGCTAAATTAATTGAGATCTCTGCGGTGCTCAGGCACGTTCACATGCAGTGGTTAAAAAGCCCTTTCGGGCAGGAGTACAAGCCCCAGGGGACGTCGTGATGCCCAGCGAGCCTGTCCGAAGGGCTGGAATGGAAAATCAATGTCTGTGAAGATACTTGAAGGATAGGCTGCTGTCCCACAGGCAGCTCCCAGCGGAGCAGCTTCCTCAGCATCCCCGTGCTGGGGGACCACGCCGTGTCTGGGACGCAGGAAGGGGCCGGGCTCCCCTCCAGCGCCGACACGATGCTCTCGCCAGCGGTCACGAGCGGCCAAGATGTTTCCTGCAATTCTTGCCGGCCCTGACCCGGCTTTCGTTATCGAGCGAGGTCCTGATGCTCAGCTATCGCTGCCCCTGCCCTGCTGAAGTCGAGCTGGGCTGCAGCATCCCCTTTTCTGCTGTTTTATCTGCCTGTAGCTCTTGCTTCCTTTGACGTCTTGAGATTAGGATGGAGCAGAGGTGGCTTTGTGGGGTGTGGACTATACAGCTGCGGAGCATCGCAGCCTCCTGCGTCCTCAAGAATTGAGGGAATATGCATGGATGACCCCATGAGATGCTGGAATAGGGTGGGAAAGCCTGCTCTGCCTCCAGCTAGTGGTGTAAGAGCAACTTAAGATGCTCACAACATTCATGAGCAGCTCCTTCACTACCAGACACCTCTATTTAAAATGGCATTTATGTAAGGTACTGGCTAGATTTAGGGTGTCCTTGCAAAGTCCTACAAGCCTTGGTGTGGGGCAGGAGGTGTCATTCCTCCTCTCCAGGCTGTTGGGACGCTCAGAGTAAAACAGTGGTGGTGTCTTAGATCATAGAATCATAGAACAGTTTGGGTTGGAAGAGACCTTGGAGACCATCCAGTTCCTAACCCCTGCCCTGGGCAGAGACACCTCCCACCACACCAGGTTGCTCCAAGCCCACTCCAACCTGCCCTTCAACCCCTCCAGGGATGGGGCAGCCACAGCTTCTCTGGGCAACCTGGGCCAGGCTCTCACCAA
>JAOTQQ010000010.1:1027107-1050038 GCA_026546715.1 Gallinago undulata
TCCAACCTGCCCTTCAACCCCTCCAGGGATGGGGCAGCCACAGCTTCTCTGGGCAACCTGGGCCAGGCTCTCACCAACCTTGGAGTGAAAAATTTCTTCTGAGATCTCATCTAAATCATCCTGTCTAACATCAGCCAGGTGCTGCGTCCTTTGCCATGGCAAGCCAGCATCCATGGAGGTACCTGCACCCCATTTTGGGACGTGGAAACCCCACAGCCAGCAAGGGGGAGCTCCAACTGCCAAACCAAAAAAAAACTTCAGAGACCATCCCCCACCAAACTACCCAACCCTACAAAAAAAACCCAGCACAGCTCTGCTGATAGGGGGTGTGGGGGGGTCACTGTGCACCTTGGGGAGCGCTCCCCACCCCACAGTGGCCAATTGCAACCCCAAATCCCAAGCAGCTGAGCTGCATCGCTACGTTGCCACCCGGCATGGCGGCCTTGGCCCCGCCGCGGCGTGAAGGGCTCGTTCCTCACCAGCCTTTTCCATCCTCCCTCTCCCTATTGTTTGCCACAGCCCGGCCCTGACCCCAGGTATTTATAACCCCCCTTTTCCGGCACGGCATTGTGTGCCGGCGGCCCCGGCGCGCACCCCGCGTCCTGGATGAGCCAGGGCTCGACTCCTCGCTTCCTCGTTTTCCTGTTTACGGGGCTCGGGAGGAGCCGGTCGCAGCCACTCCTCAGAGACCTCCGTAAAATCCCATTTATCCTTCCAGCGGAGAGAGGGACGGGGGCTTGGGATGGGTCCAGCGAATCCATAAAGCCCCCGAAACTTGGGGGGAAAAAAAAATGGGTTGAGCCGGGACGCCTTGTAAGACATCCTATTGCTGTTGCAAACAGGTCATGCATGCCACCAATTTGTAAATCCTGATGGGTTTGTCCCGAGACCAATCACCCATTGGAGAGGAAAAATGGGTGCTGTCCATGGGAGAGCAGCTCCCGCGACGTTTGTCCATCTGTGGGATCAAACCCTCTCTGCGTTCATCGCTTCCTCCAGGACAGGCATGGTTTGCCCCAAGCAATGAGGTCTAGGCTATCTCAAGTCCTTTAACCTCCTTGAAATGTTGTGTAGCACCAAAAAAAACAACCTCCAGGCTCAGATTAGGGCCCCAAATGGGCTTTTTCTTCTCTCCTTCTTCAGTGATTCATGACCGTGGCCATGCCTTGGCGCAGGCAAGTCTTGTACGTGTGCTGTATTAGGAAAGGAGGAAAAATATCTACACTCTGCCCTGGTACCCTGTGTAAAACAGTTTATTACAGAAAAAAAAAGAGACCTTTTGCCTAAATACTTTTTATTGTTGGGGGAGGTAAATTAACAACGCTGGCAAAGGACCTTCGGCGGGTGCGGGTGTTGCCGAGAGCTCACAGGAGTTTCCCCCCGTGGCCAGTGACCTCTGTGACAGAGCTGGGCCAAAAACAGGATGGGGTTTGGGCTTCTCTCTGCTGAAGGGATTCGTTTCAGGCTGAAAAAAAAGATATATATTCGATGTTTAGTGAGAAAAGGTGTGTTGAGGAAACATGAGCACTCGACCTCAATTTCAGCGGCTTTTGCTTGGGTGGGTGGATGAGCGTGATGCTGTGGGAGGCACATCCCTGCTAAAAGCCAAGGTGTAGGGAAAAGGCATTTTACTTGTGCCAGAAAGAGGATAAAATTGAAAAAAAAAAAGAGGAAAACCAGCCCTTGGGTTTACTCTGAATAGCTTATGATCAGCAGATTGGGCAGAAGGGTGGCCCGTCCCCACCATCGTCCTCTCTGCGCCGTGCAGGGGGATTTTACCCCCAATTTTCCCACTTTTTTTTTGCCTAAAGGGAGACATTGTTAGTGCCATAGTTTGCAAAGGTTACCCATAGGGCCAGACTGCTTTCCCCATCCAACATCCTCACCAGCATGGTCCCCTCCCGCCCCCCCAGACCCCCCAGTGCAGTCCCAGCAGCGGGAATTAAACAAAGCCAAACACGAACCCTCCCAGCATTAATCTAACCCTTGCAAAAGCTGGGTGGAGCGAGGGCTGCAGGAAACCCCCATTCAAAGCCATTCATTAGTCAAAACGCTGTATAAATAATTATCTTTGCTGCTGGTTCCCCAGCCTTCAACCTCTGGGTCCAGGTGGGGACGTCAATCCCCGCGTCCACTCATCGCTGGAGGAACACCAGTTGTTTCCCCCCCCCCCCCAACGTGCAAACATCAGCGTGTGAACAATAGCCTTGCGTCACCCTCGGTCCCACTGCCATGGCTCATGAAGCTCTGATATTTGTGGTTTTTTTTCCCGGGCCTGATGGAGAATTACCCCCCCCAAAATCCCACCTGGAGCCCCGGTTGGGCTGTCAGATGTTCAGAGCCCATGGCTGTCACTTAACACTTATTCTTTATCTGGCTATGACAGGCGAAACAAACATATTTCCAGATGTTTCCTACCCCAGAGCCCAGCCCAAGGTTTTTGGATTTTTCAACGCTGGGCTGCCCACTCAGCCAGGCTGGGGTGGGGGGAGCAGCCACCTGCAAACACTGATTTTCTCACCAAAAAAAAAACCACAAGCCAAAACCCAACAATTCCTCAGAACACCTATTAATCAATATTTAATATCAAAATAAACTCTCACATGCTTTCCTATTAGGTCATTGGTATCACTATTTGTGGGGTTCGGGGCAGGGGAGAGGGAGGGATAATAGGAATAATCCCCCATAAAGGGGTTCGTAGAAATGTCACCGCGTCACGGCTGCATTCATCAGAGCTGGTCTTTGCAAGGAAACTGAATTTCCTTTGCTGAGGATGGCAACACGTGGGAAACCCAGCTGAAGGGTTGCCCATACGCTCCACAGCTTTCACCAGTCACTGGTAAGGGACTGAAGCAGCTCCCAGTATGATTTTGAAGGTGTCGGTTTGAGCAAAACTAGATCTCATGAGAAAAATTTAAAAACCAGACTTCAGCTTTCATTTTGAACTTTGTTTTAATTCTAAAGCAAACTAGTGCGTGCATTTTCCACGGGAAGCCCTCCTCTGGATGTCACCATCTCGGAGGTGGAGCTGGTGAACCAGATGCAAAGCATCCCACCCACGTCCTGGCAAAAGGTCCTGCTGCCAGCGTAGGCTGAGGTTTCTTGGTGATGTGACTATTTACTCATCACCTAAACGTCGGTGCAAAATGAGCTTTCCCTTAGCACCGTGCATCCGTCTGCCGGCGTAAATCCCATCCTGTATCACCTTCATCTCCTGAAACTTCTCCTGCAAACAAGCAGCAGCTGGGGAAGGAAAGCAATTTCTTTCAAGCAGGGTGACACTTTTTGGTGAAAGAAATTGTGCACCGAGGAACAAGGGGGTTGTGTGATATGGGAATTTACAGCTGGGAAATGTACGTTTTTTTCAGGACAAAAAGAAAGGGTGGTGCTGGTGACACATCTCAAACAAGCAGGGAAAATACAGCTGATGTAGCTGAGGTTGGAGAGCCACCTTCCTTCAGATGGTAGCCAGGATGCTTCTGAAAGGGTTCTGAGATCCTGCCATGGGTTTACCCCAAGTATTTCCTCCCTGTATTAATTCTTCTTTTGGACTGTCCTGGTTGAGTCCTTACACAAGTTCCTTGGCTGTATCAACGGTCCTGGTGCTGTTGATGAAGTCTCCAGAGATCCCCCCATCACTTTCAGATCTCTCCCTCATTTGGAAGAAAAATATAGTTCCTACCTGGATCTGAAACCTACAGTCCCTAAACTCCATCCCTAATTAATAAGGAGAAGCAGAGAGAGAGAAAGCAGGGTCACACATTGATGGTGTAATTAAAAAAACCTACAGTTTTTCCAAGTCCAAAGGAGACTTCCCAAAGCCTTGGTACACCACAGGACATCAAGCCCAACTGGATGCGCATTGAATATCTAAAAAGATCTGAAATAAAGTGATTGGAAAGGAAAATCTCTTTCTTTAACTGACTGGTTAGTGGAGGCACCAAGGCTGTAGGTAGGGGAAGTGAAATTTCACTTTATTTATATTCAGGTCATTGGAACGAAACACTGGGAGTTGCGGGTTTCTTTATCTCCTGGTCTTCTAGATGAAAGGCTGGACTTGGTGAGGTGTGCACTCATGTTTGTTTGCTAAAGGTGGGACCCACCTTGCTTGGTACAGGTCCCCCTGCATTGAGACATATCTATCTGTGGGGCTGATGCCCTGGTCTTTGTGGGAACGTGGGTGCAGGGCTCTGAAGTCGGCCCCTTGGAACTATGGGAGGAATTTCAAAGAGCTCTGCAACCGCAGGAGCTGCTGTTGGGTGGAGGTGGTCCCACGTGCCACGTCCTCACCACACTGAGTAAGTGGGGTTTGGGCTAGCTGAGGAGCAAACCCCACTGAGGCAGGCAGGTTTAATTCCTCCAGAGCCTCTCCTGAGGTGGAGAAGAAATAAATCTCAGCTCTACACCCATAATGGGTTCAATTCCTCTCGGATCAGCCAAAAGCCCGTGGAGACCCTGCGTCTCCCAGGTCCGTCCTGCTGCACATCCCGGCGTCTGCACAAAAGCCACGTCGCAGCCTCCCACGCGCTCCCCTCGCCTGGCCGCTGTGACTCAGGAAACCAGAGCCTCCCTGTTTGTAAACTCAGCAGCTTTTATCAGAGCCCGGGCCCCAGCCAGGGGGACGGGGGGAGAGGACACAGGCTGCTTTGTTGTGCAGGCGGGCTGGAAGGAAGGAGATGGCATGAGACCTCAAAAAATGTCCCCAAGCCACAGCTGGGGTCATGGAGTCAGTCACGATGTGACACTGCCCACGTAAACCCACCCGTTCTGCAGATGGGGAAACTGAGGCAAGGTGCTACAAGAGAAACAGGGAGACTCCGTGGCCCGAAAAACCTGCCTAATCTTACAAATTTATTTCAGAAAGCCACCTTAATTCTGTGTTTCTGGTCCAGGCTGGTGGCTCTCACCAGAAATGGGCTGGTTGGGGCTTATTTTTTTTCCGAATATAGGTAGGCTTTCAGAGCAAACTGGCTCATGGCTAACCACACGTTGTTCTCATTCACACTGTGAGATGTTGCTGGCTCTGTGGTCTTCACAGCAGCGGGGAGCAAAGACTTTTCGAGGCACATCTGCCCGACCCCATCCTCCCCCCAAGCTTGGCCCTGAAATTTCTGCTACGTAAGATCCCATATTTATTTTTAATATAACCTTATCAACGCTTAGGGCAGTGCTACAGCACTTGCAACTGCGTGGCTTTTCTTCTCTGGGGAGGAGATGGCTTCAGCATGGGTATGGCAAGAGATGCTGGAGGAAATCCCAGCCCGTGCCCGATGCTTTGGGATGGAGCTTTGGGATGGAGCTTTGGGATGGAGCCAGGATCAGCCCCCCCCCAGGGCAATCCAAAATTGTCTGGAGGGTGATTTATGTCACCCAGGGCAGGGGAAGCGATATAGTTTATAGGATGGGTTTTTCCTTCCTATAAACAGAGCCCGAGCACGGCCCTGCTGCCCTTCAAGCCCAGGATGAAGCTCCAGGGTAAACAGGAACGTTGCAGGGATTCGATGGGAAAAGGGATTTAGGGAAGCGGGAGAGCTCTGGGTGAAGACGGAGAGGAGATCTCAGTGGCAAGGATGGGAAGAAGCCAAGGACGGGGACTTGCAGGGACATTTGTGGATCTTTAGAAGCTGGAAAATCAGTGGATATGTCAAATCCCACAAACACACCCCTACCCCACCCCACCCCAACAAAGTGGTGGAGGTGGCTATGGCTTCCTGTGCCCAGGGAAGGAAGAGCAAGAAGGGTCGGAGTGGGGGGAAAACCACCCATGATGCTGGCTGGCACGGGAGGGAGGCTTTGCAGAATAGTTCAGCCCTGAAAATGGGGAATTTGGGGAAGAAATTCACATTTTTTGGCAAAAAAAAAAAAAGGCCAACATTTCTTTTCTTTCTTCTTAATTATCCACTACTTCTGGTGAGGAAGGAAACTGGTCCCCTTGAAATTTATGAGATTTCAATGAAAACCAGATCCCTGCCCCTCCTTGGATTCCCCCAAACCTCTTGCATCTATTTGTGCTGCAATATCCCTCTGCCCACCCCAGGACAATCAAACTCACTTCCCCACCAGCCCTTCCAGAAACCTTCTCAAGCCCTGATCTCCTCCAGGATCATCCAGGAGAAGCAGAAGGTAATTTAGGCAGGAGGATAACCACCCTGTGAGAAGAAGATGTGTGTGGCACAGTGACATGTACCCACTGGCTGCACCTGTGGGGCACAGGGACGTTGGAATGGGACCCTCGGTGAGTGGCTTTGGGCAGGTCAGAAAAAGCCCGTGGAAATCCAATAGTTCCTCCAAACACTGGCTCTGGAGATGTTGAGTTTGAGTCCAGCTTACCAGGGGACACTTAAAAATACTCATCAATGTCTTCATTGCATCACTGCGATGCCACCAGGCATGGAGAATCACCCGCAGAGACCCTTCCCCATTCCTGCCTCAGTTTCCCCAGACAATCAGATGGGATTAATGGCCTTTTCCACCCCAGGTCAGTGAATGCCTGCATGGCACAAGGGTTACATATAATAAATACTCTTTTTTAATTCCATTCTGGCATTTAGCATCTTAATCTTCCCAAAAATGGAGCCTGTCAATGGGCACCTCTGCACCATGAGCCATTAGAAATCCACTGCAGAGCTCTTTGCGGGGGGACAGGCACGGAGAGAAGGTTGTCTTCTTTTTTTTCCAGTGTTTTCTTTTGTTGTCCAGTGCACTTCAAAGCTTTATATAGGTGAATACAATCAGGTCCCTAAGATTTTTTCCCCAGTGGTGTTAGTCCCTTTCCACCCACTTGCTGAGCAGGACAAGGTGTAGAAGGGCCACGTATCTGCCAAGCTTCCCTCTGCAGCTGGGAGATGTGACCTGCCAGTATTGCTACACCATTAATAATAGCAAAAGGTGCTTTGGAAAAAAAGAAGAAATTCCAGGGAAATTAAAGAGTGAAGCAGGATAATGCAATGCCCTGAATTGCCCCACGGCTTGGAGAGAGCTGGGATAAAGCCTCGGTGGGTCCCTGTCCTCTGCAGCCCTTGGGGCAGGACCATGTCCACCTCCAGAAGCTGTATATGGACAGCCTAGACATAAAGAACAGGTTAGTTTAGGAACTTCAGGATCAATTTCCTACACAGGACAGCTCAGATGGTCTCACCAGTGCACTGTATCCTCTAAAGCTTATAAATCTCTTAACTCAGGACTGCTAAGCTAATTACGGCTGGTTACACTTCCAGCTAATAAAATATTTGTCATTTTTAAAGCACGTGGGAGTTTTTCTTCTGCTTAACCAAATCACCCTGACAATTCCTTCGACTAAAGAGATTCCCAGCAACATTTTTGCCAGAGGTAGGAAAAATCTGATTATGTGAGATGATAAAACGGGGCGTTCCTGCAGTTTTCCTGGCTGGAATATAACGTGGTGGATGGAAATGATGCGTGGCTGCATCACTCCCATCAACAATCCAGCAGCAGGGATGGAGGTGCAAGGAAATTCTGGGTTTGAACCTGCAGGAACCCGTTGGACACTTGGGTTTGAGGGGATTCATCACTTTGGCTTCATCCTTTAGCCAAGTTTTTCTGAGCCTGGGAGGATTCAAATTCACATGATTGGGGTTTTTTTTGGTGTTTTTCATATCCTGGCATGCTTGAGACATGTTTAATTCAGCAAAGGGAAGCCAAGCCTTTTGAACGAGTTTCTGCATCTAAAGACATCTTCTTTTTTTTTTTTCCCCTTCTATCTTCTCTTATTATTTAATGGACTTAATAAAAAAAGGAAATGTATTAGCCGAGTCCAGCCCATGTGTTTTTAATAACTCAATTTAATTAACATCTCCCAAACTGTCTTATTAAAACTAAATTAAATCCTTATTTGAGATGTTTAATAGATCACACAGACTTTGTGCAGAGACAACTGCAGCTGTGGGAGTGCCAGAAAAAGGAGCTGAGATTTTCCTTGCTCACCTTTGCAGGGGCCAGACTTGCTCCTTCCCCCATTCCCGGGCCACAATCCGGGTCTCCTGCTGGGATAAATCAGCGTTAATTCACTGGGATTGGAGAGAACTAGGGGGTAGAAATGGGCAATAGCTCCCCAGCTCCATAGTCTGTCCTGGAAGGCAACAAAAACGCAACGCAGCAAATTATACAGAATATACCACTCTTGCCATGGTGTTTTCCATTTATCTAAACCAGGTTTTGACTTAAAAAAAAATGAGGATGGCCCAGTTAAATAAAAATTATCTCAATGATTGCACTCTTTATGATACAAAATATATGGGAAAAGAGTTTGGCTTTAAGTTTTCCTGGAAACAAGTCTTTTTTTTTTTTTTTGAAGAGAAACAGGCAAGAGCAAGAAAATACTGATTTCTTCTTCTCTCAATAAGTCAGCAGGAGTCAGCTCCATTACCCTCACTTTTTGTTGAGAAGCTGGTGCCTTCTCCTTGCACCTTGTCCCTACCATCTCCTCCTCCTGTGCCCTTTTCAGTTTATTTTCCTTTGCTTCCTTTCCCCTTTCTGCATTTTTTTTCCTTCCCACCCTCACCTCGCCCCGCTTTAGTGGATGCTCACACTCCCCAAAACGTCTCGCCACATGCTTCTGATCATGCTTTTCCCACCAGGACCTCCAAAGCCAGAGGGTCAATGAAGATGACGTCTGCTTTCCATCACACCTGCCAGGCAAGGCTTAGATCTCCTCCAGTTTAAGACATGTCGGGTGCATTAAATGTATCCAACCAGATTAAAACCATGTTCAAACAAGGCTCGCTCGTGGCCGCTGTGGCCCAACGGGTTGGAGTTCAAAGGAGCTTGTTGGGGAGCGATGGCCTGAGATAGCACAGCCTGAAGCTGAGGATGTCCTGGACCTCATGGACGGATGGACAGGGCTGAAATGCTTGCTGGAGTTTTTATTCAACCTCTGCTGGCTCATGTCGGCCAGCGAGGTGATGTCAAACACATGGCCGATCTCCTCCCCGGTGCTCTGGATGGATGGGCTTGGTAGCAAGGGTTCAGCTACTGCTTCTTCCCTGCAGGAACGCAGAGCTGCCCCGGCTGGATGGGGGCACCCGTAATGGTGGGAATGGCCAGCCCCTGGAGATAATGTCCATCTGGAAAACGTCTCGACTAAATACGGAAGACACTGTGCAAAACAGCAGACGCAAAGGCCACGGGAGTTGGGGAGAGTCATGCAAGAGGGCTCAAATCCCTTAAATCCAGCCGGGCAGAAGGTCAGCCCTCGGAAAGTGGCTGGGAAGTCCCACCCCTCGGGGGGTGTACGAAGCCTGTTTTCCCTGGGCACAAAGCAGCAGTGGAAAGTCTGTGGTTCATTTATTTGTGAGCCCAAAAGACACCCCATGCTTATCAAAATCGACCCCTAGTCTCAGCCATGGGGCATGCAAAGGAGGACTACCAAGATGGGTCAGACACAGGACTCCAGCACTTGGGGAAAAGACATGCTTAAAAAACATATTTAAAACCACAGTAATCAGATAAAAAGCCATTGTTTCATTATTTTGCTTTAAGAGAGCAACTTTCAGCCGGCAGCTGGTCGTTTTGCAATTCTGTTGACAAGGATTTTCCAACCTCACGTCCATTCCTGCTGACGTTCGTGGAGTTATATCACCTGGAAATCTGCTCCAAATGTGTCTCAAGCAGCATTGTTTACTGAAGTTTTTTTAATCCTCCATTTACAGCTCCTCTGATGAAAAGTTATGCTGAAATCAGTAACGCCATCTGCAAAAAAAAAAAAAAAAAGGAAAAAAAAAAAAAAGCCCTTGGTAAATGGAAGGGGAAGGAGACTTGAATCATCGGGTGCTGGAAAACTTCTCTCATCTATTTGTTCCTGGGCCTGACATCTCAAAAAAAAAAAAATCCAAAACCCAACCAAAACAACCACTTTCCAAATCCGGAGAGGGTCTGAAAAGGTTAATCCCGGCACAACTTTACCATCAGCCCTTCTGGAAGCCATGTCCCCATCAGGAAACGTTATCTTTGGTAGGGTTCATTATCTGTGGTTGACTTAGGGTGCTCTGCTGTGGGGACGGGTGAGGATTAGCCCTTGTGCTGTGCTTGCACCATAACTCCTTTTACTGGAAGATAATGATCGTGTGATAATTGCCTCGGAGCAGGGAAAAATAAATTTTCAAGGTCTCTCTGCTACTGCTTCTACAGCTCCTGCCTTGCGCCAACCCCGCTTGGGGAAAATCTCCTTAAAAGTCATTAAAAGGATTGACAGAAAACTATCACTGGGCTTTTTTCTTGCATGGCACCTTCCAGGTGCCCATGGTTTCTCCCAATGAGGATTTTGGGGTATTTTCTTCTTATCATGGGGCAGCAGTTTTCGAGAGGTGTGTCATGGCTTGCCCTGGTGGCTTCATCAAATGGTGGCATCTCCACCGGGTTTGACCCAGAGCCTTTGAGTGCTTCAGATGAAACATGGTGTTGTTTCAAAGCTGGAGCTCTAGTTAGAAAATTCAGATTTATAGCTCTTTAGTTAAACCAACCCTTCCAGCATCCCAAGCAGGCTGGCTGCCATCATTAAGGACACATAGAAATTCAGGCAAAAGAGGAAAAAACTTAGAAATTCTTTTCCTCTTTTATAAACCCCCTTTCCCCTCTCTGCCACATCGGCCTTTTTCACCTGCTTCTTTCCCTTTCACAGAGTGGTTGGTTGCGAGCGTGGTTCACCTTCTCATTTTCAGATTGAACGCTTCGAAGAAAAATTTTCAATTTTTAAAAAGACATTTCCAGGGAAATTGGCACAGTAAAAAATATAAATCACTATCCTAAGTGAAAAATAATGGTAAATAACAAAGTTATGGACTTACTGACCCACTTCAGTGCAATGACAATACGCAACCATCCTCCTGGGTTTTATTTTTTGGGGGTTGTTTTTTTTCTCTTCCCCTCAATGGCTCGTTCAATGGTGTGAGCACCATGAAGCACCCGTGGAAGTGGGGTCTCCATCGCGTGGACCCCTGGAGCTTCCCTCTCTCCCCTTTATCAAGGCAATAACCCGAACTTCCCAGGGCAAACAGGAGCAGACATCAAAGGTGGGGGGAGTCGAGGCTGGTGCACAGAAGCCGGGGGTTGGTTTCGAGGGTTTCAGGAGGCAAAACCCTCCCAGTGAATCTCCAGTTTGAACCAGAGAGGTTAATGTGGCCACTTATAGATGGGAGCAGAGATTAGACACGTTGAAAGGGGAGAGGAGGAGGAACCCAGCGTTGCTTTTGATCCCTCTCTGCTGTTCCCCCCCAAAAAGCCACCATGTGCCCAGCACCTGATAAACGCTATTTATAAACCTGGAGGGGGAGAAGGGAGGCCATAAATCTTCCTGCTCTCCTTTTCTCTGTGGATTGGGAGGAAAATTAAAACCATGCGCTTGATTTCCCAGGGATACACCATCCCCCTGCCCAAGGACAGGGGTGGCCTGTGGACCTTCCTGTCCAGACCCGGTGATAACCCGGTAAGTCAGGAGGTGAAGTCCACGCACCAGTGAGGGTGGTGTTTCACTCAGGTGAGACATTTCCCTATAAAACTAGTGGGGAGAAATTTTACTGATGTTTTGGTGGGGTTTCATGTGGAAAAAAAAAAAAAAAAAAGGCTCCAGGGCCATAAATGTCACTTCTGAACCTCCATCTCCACCGTTCCGTTGACGACCGTACTCCCTCGAGTCGTTACCAAAGCCATTTTATTGGAAAGCAGAAAGCTGATCGCTTTTGGCAGGAAGTGAAACCCTTGATATTACCATGCAGGAACCACAGGGGTTCCACTAGGCTCATGGAAGCTGCAGTGGAGATTCTCTGATGTCTACTAAGGGGTTGAGCTTGCGCTGCAGCCCGGCGCTTCTACGCTCGTGATAAATTTGGTTGCTGGAGCCAAAATTCTGGGTGGAAAGGTGGATACCAAATAGGCATCACGCTCATACATCATGAGTGATGCACAGGACCGTGCTGGAGTGACAACGTCCCCACTAACACAGACGGAGCTATCTGGTGGAGAAAGCTGCTTTCTTTGGGAGCAACGGGTTAAAGGCCAGTGCCACCAAATGTGACCCACACCCACGACCTCGTGCAGGAGTGAGGTGCACATCCAGACGCCGAAACTCATCACGGGGGCATTGGAGGCAGCGATATGGGGAGATAAGGGTGGGTGTGATGCTCCCTCCTCTGTCCCCACCGAGCGGGCCAGGGTGAAAGGGGAGATGTGCTGGGCAGAACCAGTGACCCAAAAGGCCACGGGTGAAGTAGGAGCAGATGCTAAACAGAAGGTCGCAGTGTTGCTGTGGCCAGCAGGAGCCTGCCCTGAAGGAAATGACCCCGCGTAAGATGCATTGTCACCGACATTTCTTAACGTGAGCTGGCGACTAGCTGATTAGGACGACCTGCCCAGGGGCATCAGCTGCTAAAAATACCAGGAGGCAGAAAAACTGGCTCCTCCTGTCCCTGTGAAAAAGGTGCCATTGGGAATTCTTCGCATGGCAATGGAAACTGGACTTTCCCCCAGTTTTGTTTTTTTTTTTTTTTTTCCCATTCCTCCATCCTTTCCATTGGTGCTGTACAGTTCCACGTCCTGGATCTAAAATGTGGAGGCTGGGGATCCCTTCTGCCAAGAAAAACCACAGAGAAGAACTTCTTTATATCATTTTTAGGATGGGGAAACTGAGGCACAACACAGGGATGGATATTCCCCTCCCCTTCATATCCTGGGGATGAGACAGGGAATTTTGTGCAAGCTTTCACGCAGTCCTGGCCAAAATAAAAGCTGCTGCCCAGCTCCCCATGGACAGATGTGATGCCCTTCACCCAGAGCAATGCCACCTTCCACCCTGCTACCCAAACCCATTTGCATCCTCTTTCTCTCTGCCAGAGGAAAAATAAATAAATCAAATAAACTGAGTCGTCAAAATCCCTCCTAGAAGCCCAAGTTCTCACGGTCGGCAGCGAGGAGCCTCCCTGCAGAGCTTTCCTTGGAAAAACTTGGGTTTTTTTTTATTTGAGTAGGATAATCAGAGCAAAAAGAAGGGCTTATTTCAAAGCCACAAGTCCCATGGTGAAGAATCCAACGTGGATACAAAGAACCACATGCAAGAAGCATGTTTTAGGGGTGTAGTTTGGCATAAAATCGGGAAAAGCAGCGAAAAAGGGAAAAAAGGTAAAATCTCCTCCAACACCCTCCCAGTGTTTCCTAAGGATCCCAGCCCGGTCTGCGCGTGCAGGAAAACAGCAATAATTCAGTAAATAGGAGCAGGATTTCAAGCACTGGGAAAAGCAGCGTCTGAAGTTTCCAGAAACGTCCCACAGCACCTGCGTAATATTTTTTCTTTGCTGCCTTCCCCCTAATTGCATCCATCTGGGACAGAGTATCTCTTTCAACGCCGCAGTGCGTGGGCAGGAACCATTGGTTTTTGCCCCATTTTTTTCTCACAGATCGCGGATAAACATGACCTCTTCCCTCGGAGAGGCTCTTAGATGCTACAATTCTGCAAATACATGGTATTATTCTTACAGCGCTTTCAACGGAGCCTTTAAGAAAGAATGTTTTGTAAAATTAATTATTTTTGTTCTCTTTTCTTCATATTTTTGGGGAAGGGAGGGGAGATGCTGAAGATAAAAAGGAAAGAGCAATCTCAGCTTTCCTTTTTTTCCCAGGAGCATCACTGGGCCATACAGGCACTTGCTGCCAACTCCTGCGCCTGGCTGCGTGCCTCAGTTTCCCTGCTTATCTTAAGGAGATGCTAAATCCTCAGGCTTAGGTGAGCTTTGCCAAAAAAACAGTGTCTAAAATAACATTTCCCCGTGCTGTCCCCGGGCATGACGTTCCCTTAGTCGGACCAGAGTCAAACCAGCAGGAATTTAAAGAGAAAGAGAAAGAGAAACCGGTCCCATTATGCATCGAAACCTCTGCTAGAGGGATAACTCCTGTGAGACAAGGGACTGGGGGGGCTTGGGAGGTTTGGAGTTCAGCATCCCCCCCCCCCCAGGGAACAGCATGAGGCTGCAGCGGGGGCTGGGATTGTCATCACATTTTTTTTAACATTTCTATGGAACATCCACGTTTTCTTCTGGTGGGAAAGAGCTGCAGGGAGGGAGGATGGATGTTTAGGGGGTCTGGGTGGGGTTGGTTTTTTTTTCCCCTGATTGCAATTTTCTTTGGATGGACGTAGAGCCCTGATGCTCCAAAACACCCCAGAGATGGGGATGCTTAGGAACACTGACTTGAAAATAGTCCTTTTGCTTTTTGACACCATCCAATAAAGTCACGGAGAGATTTATCTCCCCATCAGAATCCTCTATCAATCAATTCCTAAACACTAGGGAAAGGAGATCATTTAGCTGCCATTTCAGGGAAACCTCATTAAGTGTTTTGAGAGCCCATCTCTCCTATAGTGCTCATAAGGTCCCTTCCACTGCCATTAGTCCCGTGGCCATCTTTTGCTGAGCTCATTCCATATCATGCAGATGGAGAAGGGGGAAAGATCCAAATGTGAGATACCCAGGGATGGAGAAGGGTCAGGAGCAAAAACTGAGACCCAACCCCTTGGGTGACATCTCTGTTTCTCAAAAGGTTGGGATGAAATGTTTTAACATCAAGTGGTGGCACCTGAAACACCGGTGGGACTCACGGAGGTCTCGTAGGTCAGTACAGCTGTGATGCCACCTCAACACCCTTTGTTCCAGGATGCCACGAAACCACTCGCCAACTGGATCATAAGAGGTTTTTCTCTGTCCCAAGGTCCTACCCACTCCCCCCAGCCCAGCCAAACTTTGTGCAGGGAGAAGGAAGAGCTGGTCAGGGAGGTAGAGCAGGGAGGCAGAAGAGGGAGGAAGAAGAGGGAGGTTCAGGGCCAGCAGATTGCTGAGGTTTCTGCTGTTGTTGTTTCTATTTTTACTCCCTTTATGTTTTTCCAATTTCGAAATTCCACTTAAAAAAAAAAAAAAAAAAAAAAAAGCTCTGCCTGGAATTTCTTTCATGCCCCGTTCTCAGCCTGCGTGCGTATTTCCCAACGCGTCGTCAAGGGTTGCATTGACTCAGCGGGGACAAGAGCCAGCTCTGGTTTCTATTACCAGTGATTAATGCCAGGGAACATGTTTAGACTCCCAGGGCTTACACGCTGCTCAGGGACTCGGGGAATTTTTGGTACCAGCTCTGGTAAAACCCTTCATTCCTCCAGGGCAGCCGGGTTCACGTTACCGGCCGGCGTTTTGAAGTCGGCTCCCCAGGAGGGTGGGAGCAGGGCGGTGGGGCAGGGCACCCTCAGTTCCAGCAGCTTTCTCTGCTCTCTGTGGAGGATTTCTTCATTCCCAGGTGCTGGTTTCTTCCTTGGGAAACCCAGTGGTGCAATACGGGGAGGAACGGGAGGGAGCGGTGGTAAGAGCTTTGCAATGGCAGTCATGAAACAAAGCAGATCAAAGCAATATTCTGCCTCCTCCATCTGCCAATAAAGTCCTGGTGACATCCAGAAACAATCTCCTGGACCAGCATCTTCCTCACCCTCAGCAATTTTCAGCTAACTTCAATCCCTTCCCTATCAAAAGGATCACTAAATTCAATTTTACTTTATGCCTTATAGTTTTATTCGCTTTGAGTAGTTCAAATTGCAAAGACTCCCAAATCCTAGATGATCGGGGGATTTTAGGAGGAATCAGGAAGGCTGGGAAGATCTTCAGGGCCTTGAAAGCATCACTGTCCAGTCCATGGACACCAAGATTGGGGTTAGGAGCCCCCATGCCCCTGTGGTTGGGCTTCAGAGGTGAAGCCACATCTCCCTTGGGGAGGGTTAAACCCCATGTTCCCCTTTCCCAAAGGGACCATGACAATCCCAGGCTCATTCATAAAGCTCTCCCCACTCTGGGTTAATTGGATTAACCCCAGGAGGAAATGCCCAGGCTCCCCAAACTCGTTCTCAAACAGATGTTCAAATAACACCGCATTAAAAAATAAAGTTTCCTCTTCCAGGTAGCTTTAGCTGTCAGCGAAGCCGAGCTGAAGTTTATCCTTTTGCTCTTGACGGTATAAATCCTTTCCTGGGCTTTGGGCCAAGGCAGCTGCTGTTGAGGGGCCGATAGATGCTCAGAGAGTTAATTCCTGCTGCCCTCACCACCAGCCAGCCTGGACCTCTAGGGGGGAAATCCCAACTGCCTTGAAATCCCACGGGGTTGCCCCATTTCCACCTCCTGAAATAAGACTTCTCCCTGCCCAGAAAAAACAGGTAGCATTGGAAGTGCAGATATTATTCGGGGTACCTGGGTGGCATCACCATGCATCAGCAAGACCTCAGCAGGCTGGTTGGGTTATCTCTCTCCACCCAGGTAGATGGAGGTATCTATCCCTCCCAGTGGCCTCCAAAGCCTTGGATGACCACTGAAAGCTCCAGCCACCACCACTGACCTCTGAGAGCCATTGCAGTGGATTGCAGACCCTTAAGAAACCCCATTGACTCTGATTTTTTTCTGAACATTTTCCACCTTCACCTCCATCCCCTGCTCCTTCCAAAAGGATCCTCAGGGCTGGGCTGTCTTTGGAGACAGAGATTTCAGCTGCCCAAAATATCAGCACAGGGTGGCTTACAGACCTGGGGGAGATTTCAGCAACAAAATTGTATCTGACTTACTGTCACAGCCAACTTTTATCTCCTTTACTGCTTATCCCTGTGCCTACTGGAGATGGGTAACCTCTCTCTCACCTCTATCTTATCAATGTTGCATTATCAGCTTCATCTCAGAAGATTCATCTCTTTATACCTGCCCGTGGTCAGCCATTTCTAAGCTTTTGAACTCCTCTTGTTGGAGGCTTACAGTTCTCAAAGCAAGGTTCAGGGCTTGCACTTCCAAGAAAGGGCTACAAGGTGTGGAAAGGATGGAAGAGAGAGCCCCTGTGCCATGCTAGGAAAGCTGCTTGGGTTAGAGAATCCAGTACCTGGGAGCCTTTGGGAGAGAAAGATGCTGGGAGTTTTTTGGAGATCTGGTCAAGACATGTTGTGATTGAATTTGGTTCCTCTCCACCCCAGAAAATTGTTAATTTTCAGCTACGAGTTAAACTCTACCCAATTGACTCCCACACAGAGAATTTCTGTGTAAGACTCTTGATTCTTTCCCCTCTTTTGTAACGTCAATCCCAGAATTTCTATGGAAAACAGACATCTTTTAAAAAAAAAAAACTACCAATGTATCAGAAATCCCATTCTTCACCTAGAAAATTCTCTTGAGGGATTGTTGCCTTTTCCAAGAATGCAAATTATGTCCTTTTCAGGCTTTCCTTTCATTCAGCAATTCAAGCCACCAAGAAGCTGGCAGAGCCATGGGGCTGCAGGGTAGACATGTCCTGCTCTTCTGAGCATCCGGCGTGGAAGAGGAGAGGCTGCCTTGGCCCGTTCAAATCTGCTTGAGGTCATGGTCCCCTGTGTTCATCCTCCATTCCTGGAAAGCATATGGATATTGTCTTCTCCATCCTGACTTTCAAGCCAGGCTTCTTGCTTCCCAGCCTGTCCCATGGTCTCCTGCGTGGAATTGGAGCAACCACGTCAACCCCAGCTTTGCTCCACTGGTGATGGGGATGAAAAGCCAACATTGCCTCCTCCCAACCATGCTCCTAAATAATAACACACGCACACACAATCGCGTACTTCCTGCTGACTTCGGCGAGACCTCTTGTCTGCTTCCCCCCGTGTCCTTCATGGGGAGAGAGAAAGTGGTGGGAAAGTTATTTCCCAGGGCACCCAGCCGGCTGCGGCAGCGTCTTCAGCCTTGGAACAATGCTTGGAAGGGTAGATGGGGAAAAAATAGACTGAGATGACGATGTACGGACTTATCCAAGTAGCAGCAGTGCATAGTTTGTGGTGGAAATGTCCTAGAGTTATTTCCTACAGAAATCTGGTTTAAGTTAGGCAGCCCCGCTAGCAGGCTGAGATCTTCACAGCTCCCAGTTCCTTTGCTGGACTTTCATTCATTTACCACCAGCTTTTCTGCTACAGCCCTTGCTTTTCCCAAAGGAGAACTGTTGGTCTCCTCCCTGGTTGGTTTTCCAAGGGATGTTCCCAGAGACACATTTGCCCGTGGCTGTGATTTCATCCATAAGAGGACACCATGGGACTCCTCACCTGGACATGCAGGGATGGAGTCCCCCAAGACGTAATCTTTGCTCTTATCCCTGTGTTGGGGCTTCAAGAATTAGTCGGGGACTGTGGCAGAGATTTTGGTGGCTGCAGGTGGCTGAGATGAAGCTCACAGAAAGGGTTTGTCCATCAGAAGTGAGGACATGCATGGCTTGGACCTCTCTGCTTCTGGACCATCACAAGAAAAGCAAATGGACAACTGAGCCTGGGTATTTCTCCAGTGACTCTCAGTGTCTTGGGGGGGAAACAAGGAAGGTAAGACCTGAATTCCCATTTGTCAGCACTTCTGATATCTGTGAGGACATGAAGCTTATCTACTAGGTGCTTTTTTAACAAATCAGCCTGTGCTGATTCCATCATTCCTCACCACCTTCGTCACTCATAAGACGTGCACATGGGAAGACACCAGCATTTTTTCCTGTTGCACATTCATGCATGTCACTAATTTTGGAACCCCCTTCTCAATAGCTCCATCAGCTCCTACTCAGGACACTTTGCCTTAAATTTTGGGACCCCACTTTTAAGGGCTTTGAACAGCCCTGTTTTTTTTCCCAAACAACATCACCAGCCCCCTCTGAAAAGCCGCCCTCTTTGAAGCATCTGGAAGTTGAGCGCACAGAAGTTGGTTGGTCAGAAACCACAAGTCATTTATATCCACCACCAGAAAACTTCTGTGTTTATTTCTGTAGTGACGGCAACCCAAAACGAAGACCTCTATGGCCTAAAAAGAATGTCTGCGAAAAATGTCAACGCATCTGAAAGGCCATCCAGGGAGAGAAGGGATGTGTTCAGCAAAGAGAAAAGGATACTGGTCCTCATGCAGCGCGGGGCTGGACGACCATCATCAGCAGTGTGCTGGTGCTCCTCCTGCACCATCTCATTTGGGTCATGGTCAAGGCAAGATTTGGGGCTAAATGCTTCAAATTCTTCTTCTGACCACTTTCCTGGGCTAATCCAGCCCTTATCTGTGATGGGTCATCTCCACGCGTGCTCACGGGGAGTGAGGACCATCTTCCAGCTTCGTGCAAACCCGGCCGGCGCACGCATACCAGCCTACGACTGATTTGTATCAGTTTTGCTTGTGTGGTTAAGCAAGTTTGAATCATAAACCAAATTGTTTATTAAACTAATTTAGCTAAAAATGTGCAACTTCTGGAAGCAGCCTGATCTCTGTTTCCCCCCCCCCCGCCTTCTCTCTTACAAGCCCGATGCTGACGGTGGGGGAATCGACCGCTCCAGCTGCTGAGATTTCTAAATCTACACATAAAACTTTATTTGGTCTCTTTCTGTTTATCATTTCCATAAGCCATCCCGGTAGGAATCGCACATTCCTCGTTGCTAATTTTAACGGAGAAGGATTGCCCAGATCCCCAGGCCACCAGCAGGAATGCTCCTATGGAAACGGCGTGGCCTTTTCCTGCCAGCACGTTGTGTGTGGACTGGGTGGCTCTTCCTGAGAAGACTCACAAATGGCTTTTTGTTGCATTGTTGGACTCGCCTTGGGGTTTTTTTTCTTTTTGCTGGTGGGTGAGCAACCAGTTGGCATCACCTTACTGGTCTTGAGGTTGCCAATGACTCACCGTGACCAAGCAAAGGCAGCTTTTTCCCTGCGTGTCTGGGTCCAACCACCCTTTTGGGTTGGGAGGTTTTGGGGATGGGCACCAGCTTTACGCTGGGTCGGTGCAGCCCAAGGTGGTTGGGAAGGAAAAGATGCAAAAGTCCCATTTTGCTACTGCTACAACATGGGGGTCAGTGAGGGATGGGCTTCCCATTGGCACCGAAGCACATTTCCAGCTCAAAATAAGATTTGGTCACAAAAACTCTCCCAAAACTCATATAAAAATCCCAAGTTTGTTGTCAGCATCTCCTTCTTGGCAAGTTGGTGGGGTCTCCACGAGGAGCTGCTGTGCCTTCTGCATTTTTTTGAGCCAGAACAAATATTCAAAGGGTTGGGGGAGCAAAAAAAGATACCCACCTACCCCCCCCCAGCTCCATTTAAGTCACAGCAGTCATGACCAAACCACTCCAGCGGTTAACAAACCTCGCTGCTAAATACACCTTCCTCATTTCCACTTTCAATTTGTTCACCTCCCAGCTTTTGCCTACGGATCCCTCAGCCAAATTTGTCTTCCCCGCAGAGGGAGGGAGCCGGATAAGCCCTTTCCTACCCTCAAGGAGAGAAACGAAGCTCCCGGAGCCTCATTCCAATCATTTTCCTTGCTCCGTCCTGAATCGCGGCCAATTTTGCAGCTCCTCCACTCCGGCTGTAAATACTGGAGCTGCTGGAGCCCAAAAGCTGTCACCCCACAGGGATGCTCCTCACTGCTCCTAGTTCATGTCCCTTGCTTTTTCCCCAAAAAAATCAGAGCCATGGCACCAACCACTCTTTTTCCAGTTGTTATCCTTATTTTAACGGGGGACAAGTATGTGGGGACATTAAATCTGGCAGCACCAAAGAAAAAAATCCCATACATTGAACGAAATCTTGGGAAAAAATAATAATTTCTGTGACATCTGAGAATATCAGATGCTTCCTTAGCTGCTCAAACCACTTGGAATTAGCCAGCCAGCACAGGGCAAAGGCACCCATGGGTTCTGGGAGTCCCAGGGGGGGCTCAGGCAGGTGCTGGGGGGCTGAAATCACCGCATCCCAGAGAAACTAAAATAGATTTGCCACCGTGGGATCTAAACCCCTTGGCACAAGGGCTTGGCACTGCCTTTAACAAGGTCAGCGGTGACAGCAATTTCCAAATTCAGCTGGGAAAGGGGCTGTAGGGTTTAGATTCACACTTAAGGGCATAAATCAGTGCGGATCCATTATTTTCCACCAACAAAGAGGTTTTCCCCTGCATCACCCAAGGATGGTGGCAAAAATCACAACATTTTAAGCCGTTTCCCCCATATTAATGGGGGAAGAGCATTAATGATTAGCATAAATTAACTCACAGCAAACTCCTTGCATCCCCAAGCCCTCTCGCAGCCCAGCGAGTGCCACTGGCTCGCCTTTATTTATTTATTTATTTTGCATTTCCATCCCCTCTTTCTCCTCTTTCCCTTGCTGGCATGAAGCCCCCAAGTTTCTATTTTTATCGCCAGGGACTGGATCTGCCATGAAAGCCACCACGTGGGGCCTCACAGGAGCAACACCACGACCCCGAAAAGGGGAAAAAAGGAAAAATAAATAGGCACATCGCCCCATGCCAGCCTGATTCTCACGGGGGAGGGAAAAGGCAAACTGGGGCTGTGCCAGTTTTGTGCTGAGCGCGATATTTCCCCCGCTTGGTTATTATTATTATTATTTTTTTGGGTGTCTTTGTGATGAAAAATGAGCCCCTGGTGATGCAGAGCCCGGTGATTTACGGGGAGCTCTGCTCCGACGAGGGCTTTCCGCTTGGCCAGCCTGAGAGCTGCGGAGGAGAAAGGGTTTTTGGGGGGAGACCCCAGGCAAAGATAGTGCTGGATTAAGGAAGAAATAAGCAAGCTCAGGCTGCAAATGCCCTGCTCCCATTCCAGACCCCGAAAGGATGCTGTGGGCAAGAGGGCATGCAGCATCTCGGGGAGCATCCCCACCTCAGGAATGCAGTGTTCTGGGGAGCATCCCCACCTCAGGAATGTAGTGATTTGGGGAGCGTCCCTACCCCAGGGATCCAGCACTTTGGGGAGCATCCTTACTGCAGGGATCCAGCATTTTAGGGACCATCCCCATCTCAGGGATCCAGCATCTTGGGGAGCATCCCCACCTCAGGAATGCAGTGGTTTGGGGAGCATCCCCACCTCAGGAATGCAGCCTCTTGGGGAGCATCCCTGCCCCAGGGATCCAGCATTTTAGGGAACATCCCCACGGCAGGGATCCAGCATTTTGGGGAGCATCCCTGCACCAGGGATGCAGAATTTTAGGGAACATCCCTGCTTCAGGAATGCAGAATTTTGGGGAGCATCCCCACCTCAGGAATGCAGAATTTGGGGGAGCATCCCCTCCTCAGGGATCCAGCATTTTGGGGAGCATCCCCACCTCAGTGATCCAGCATTTTGGGGAGCATCCCTGCTTCAGGAATGCAGAATTTTGGGGAGCATCCCCACCTCAGGGATCCAGCACTTTGGGGAGCATCCCTGCTTCAGGAATGCAGAATTTTGGGGAGCATCCCCACCTCAGTGATCCAGCACTTTGGGGAGCATCCCTGCCTCAGGGATGCAGAATTTGGGGGAGCACCCCCGGCCCCCCTCGAGGCAGCTGGGTGCTGGCAGACACAGGACCCCCCCCCCCCCTCAGTAGCCAGGCTTTGGCCCCCCCCAGTCTCTGCCTCCCCTCCGGAGCAGCCTGGCACAATGGCTCCTTGTGGGGCCAGCTTTCAAGCGAGGCCAGGGAATGGCAGCAGCTCTCCGGCGCGGGGGGGAAAGGCCTCTGGAGGAGCCGGGAAGTTGCTGTTGGATGGTGTTCAGAGGCCTCGGCGCGGCGGGAGGGAGCTGGAAAGCAAACAGCACGTGGAGTGGAAAGTGCTGACTCCAAAAGGCAGCCCTGGCACCACCGGCGGCAGCAGCAGCACCCCGGGCACGCTCAACCCAGGGTGGGGAAAGGGGACCCAAGTGGCTAAAGAACCTTCTAGAAACCCTAAATCCGCAGTTATTGTGGTGTAAGGCCCTCTTCGTCGCCGGCAGGCTCTTGGCCGTGAACAGCAAAGCTCCTCACCTCCACCACCTCATAGTATCATGGAATGGGTTGGGTTGGAAGGGACCTTAAAGATCATTCCATCCCACCCCTGCCCTGGGCAGGGACACCTCCCACCACACCAGGTTGCTCCAAGCCCCCTCCAACCTGCCCTTGAACTCCTCCAGGGATGGGGCA
>JAOTQQ010000010.1:1051630-1079557 GCA_026546715.1 Gallinago undulata
CCCCCCCCCCCCCCCCCCCCCCCCCCCCCCCCCCCCCCCCCCCCCCCCCCCCCCCCCCCCCCCCCCCCCCCCACTGGCTTGGCCCGCTTCCTCTGGGGGAGCAGGGAGGTGGCCGTTAAGTGCTGGCCATCATTTCCCTAGCGGGTACCCCAGGTGCACGGGGGGGATCCCCTAACCAGCCACCAGCCTGTATTTTTAGTGTAAGTGTTAAAGCAATCGTGTGGGGGTGGGGGTGGGGGGGGTTGGGGAGTGGGGGGGGACAGGAGGGATGCTGCCCACCCGTGTCTCAGCTTCCCCTTCAGCTTTTTAATTCCTCTCCTCCTCTCTCCCTCGTGAGGACCAGCAGCATCCTGGAGGTTTGCCCAGCGCTGGGTGCCCCCAGGGTGGGCAAAATCCCTGCCAAGAGCTGGGGCACCGTCACCCCCTTCCCCCCACCCCCCCCCCACTTTGGGTTTTTTGGTTTTTTTTTTTTTGTGTTTTTTTTTTTAGCCACCAGCTGCAAGAAGAGACTTGAAAGCGGCGGATGGGAAAAAAGGAGCCGTGCTGGCTGTTTGTTTTCCCAGGGCCACGGAGAGGAGATCGAGGTCCCCGCGGTGGCCGGGTGAAGGAGGGCTCTGCTCCCGCTCGCCCGGCCCGTGTCCCCAGGGTGTCCCCATTTTGGGGGGGGTCTCACCGAGGTGCCAGACCCCGGTGTGATTGAGCTCGGGGGTTCACTGAGCTTTCGAAACGCAGGGGTGTCCCGCGGGCGTCACGGGACCACGCCGTGAGGACCATCACGGTTCTCCACCCCTTGTCCTTCAGGACTCATTCCTTCCCCAGGACTTTGTGCTTCCTGCCCGGCTGCAAGCTGCCTTACTATAAATGGAGTTATTATAAATATTCCTTATCCTGGATTCATCTATCGCATCCTCTTTACGCCGATGACTCCTCCACCCTTCTTGGTATTCAGGGATTCTTCCCTCCGCTGGGAATTGCCCACCACCCAAACTCACCAGCCCCATGAATAAGCGCCGGCTCCTCCTGGGCCATGAACCTCACCAAGATGCTGGCCTCGTCCATCAGCCCTTCCAGATCTCCACGCTAACGGGCTCCCATCAAACCCCTGTTTAATTAGGCTCAACGCAGGCTTCCCCCTGGCTCAATGAGGACAACAGCCACTGTAGAACTCACTGGGGAAAAAAATAATGTATAGAACTATATGTATTTTTCAGACATCTGAAGTGCAATGGCCTGATTTGATCTATTAAGAGCCCAGAGGCAGATTTTTCCTCTTGATGGCCCACAGCCCGAGGTCTCCAGTAGACAAGAGGACACCAGCAGCATCTTCACACTGTGGCAAGGGCGAGCTGGTGGCCACGGGTCTTTGGGAGTGGGCTACCCCTTTTTCCCCAAGAGCCAGATGAAGAAAAGACTACAAGAAAAGTAATTTGGGGTGGTAAACCACAGATATCCCAAGCTGCCAGCGATGATTCAGGATGAAAGATGGTTTTGAAACCCTGGACTTGCCTCCAGGACTGCGATGCTGAGTGGTGACAGGCTCCAAGGATGACCCACGAGTCCTGCTCCCAAAGCGGGGTGATCATCCCCCTTCTCCAGCCCCCAAGAGCAGCGGCTGCGATGCCAGACCCCGATTTCCTATAGCCATATGATTTTATTCAATTAAAAAAGAAAATATTCAGAAAAAAATTCAAAGTCACTGGGATTTCAGAGTTTTTGCATCGTTTTTCCACTTTGCTCCCCGAATTTAAAGAGTAAAGGCAACCAATGAGCACACCGACACGGGGGGCTATGAATTATTCCTCTTTTAATTTCACATGGTTTAAAATACGATATGAAATAAGGCTACAGTATATAAAAAACTCTCCAGCAAAATGATGTGCCAGCATCAGCAATTAAAACAAAAACAATCCCCTCCTTCTTTAAGAATTCAATGTAGGAGGGACTTTTTTTTTCTTTTTTTTTTTTTTGTATCCTTTAAAAAACGAAACGAAACAAAACACAACACACGGACACACACACACTTCGCTACATCTCTAAGCTACCTCAGCTCAGTTTTTTTAAAAAGCACCTGCTTTTTTCCTTTTTTTTTTTTTAATCTCGCTTTTAAAATTTTTTTCCACTTTTAAAAAATATAAATTATATGAAAATACAAGTTGGAAAATAGTCGAACAGCACAATATAACAATCTCTTTTTTTTTTTCTCTTCTTCTATGTTTATCAGCTTAAAAAAAAAATCCCATGTGTAAAAACAAAACAAAATAAAACAAAGACTTTTTTTTTCTTCTTTTTCTTTTTTTTTTAACTGAGGCAGTTAATTCCTGGAGATATTCCATTATAACATATATGTATACATAGATTTATCATTTATTTAAACCTCTTTGGAATGTAGACAACAGCTCACGGATGTTATATAGACCCTACCAGAGAGCAGAGCACACCAAGGCATCCAAATTTTGCGACGTTAACGAGGAACAAGCAACCTAAAGCCCTAAAGCATCAGAGAAACCCCTCCAGAAGAGCAAGAGTCGGAAAGTGGAGGCGTTTCCTGCAGCATCTGAATTTATCAGCACCTGCAGGGACCTGTTTTTTTGGAGGAGGTGTCAGTTTGGAAGGACACGAGAAGGTTAAATCATACAATGTCTTGGATTTCTCCACCTGAACAATCAGTGGTGGAAATAAAATGGATCTACGTTTGCACGAGTGTCTGTGGGTTACGGTCACCCCACGTAGGGGGATGGAGAGAGAAGGGTAGCAGAAAAAGTGCTTGAATTTTTCACCTGGTTGTGGTTTTTTCCCCTTTTCTGAGGTCCCAAATATCAACCGCCAAGGCCCCGTAAAGCTGCTTGCAAGGCTCTGCTGGGGGGACATGCCCCCACATGGAGAACAGCAGATCACGAGCAGGATACAGAAAATATGCCCCCCCCAAAAAAAATCACCAAAAGCACCTGAGACATTCCAAAACAAGACAAAAATTACCCAATTTCCAAAAGCCATGTGTATCTGCTGAGGGTGAAGCTCGTCCCCAGCACAGAGGAAGCCCCATCCCTGACAGATCTCCATCATCCCCTCTCAAACCCATCTTTCTGGTCCAGCATGTGGCTGGTGGAGGGGAGAAGGGTTTAAACTGAAGTTTCATGGCCTCAAAAAACAGGAGGGTTTGGGTTCCAGCACATCCCTCACCAGAAGTCAACACGCAATTAAAAAGCAGAAAGAAAAAGTAAAGAAAAAAAAAAAAAAGAAACAAAAACAAATCTGCAAATTTCCAGTGTATAAACAGTACACAGCCCTCTCTGGGATGGTCTCTAGACTGGGAATGAGAAGGAAAAGGAAAATGGAAAAATGAGGAACCTGATGTCCCTAGGACTGCACGGCCCCTACCCTTGTACACAGGTTGTGAGCTGGGAAACCACGGAGAAGCTCCAGCTGGGGGCTACTTCCAGAAACCAGAGCTGCTTTCCACCACTCGCCTTTTCTAACCTCTAGACCCTCTTCCCAAAATCACTGGGAACACACGGGTTCGGCTTGGAAACCTGGAAAAAATAAGCCCAGCGGAGCCAGGGAGGAATTTGGCCTGGCAGAAGAACGGGGCTGGTACCCGAACCCGTGTCTCCATCCAGCAGAGGGAAATTTTATCCCTGTTTTCTGCTTGAAAAAGGCACTTGGGCTGCAGTGGAGCATCCAAGCAAAGCCGAAGCCGTGTCCCAGGGCATGGCGTGGCAGCCAGGGCAGGGGCTGGTGTCCTGGCAGCAACCTTTCCAAGGGTGTCAGAGGGGGGTTTCAAAGCCCTGAAGGGTAAGAGAAGAGCACTTTGCAGCTGTGGGCAAGGAGCAACCCTGAACGCCTTAAAAGAAGCCACCTGGCTGCTGCAGACCCTGCCCAGGAGATGTTGGGATGCTCTTCAACTGCTCTTCAACATCCTGCCTGACTCCCTCTCCAGCCGGCTCAGCGAGCCTTGGCTCTGCCGTTCAGCTCTGCCTCAGCCATGATATCCATGTGTCCCTTGCCTCTCTCCAGCTGCTTTCTCCCCGTCTGCCCAAGGAGACAAGCTGAAGTTCAACCTCCCAGCTGGCAGTGTCCCTCTCCTCCTCTGGTGCACGCTCCTGTCACCTCCCTTCCATCTCCTTTCCCTGCCTTTCCATCCATCTCCACCTCTGCTTTCCATACGCTCCATGGGACGATGTGCAGTCCCCGTGAGCCAACAGCACAAGCTCCCTGGCCGAAACCACCAGCATCCACCCACTTTGGCTGGAGCTCCCTCTGGGACCACTCATTTCCCCTCCACCATCACCTTTTTTTTTTTTCCACGCACGCAGCAGTTTTGGGGCTGATTCACCCCAAAATGACCAAGTGGGTCTACAGAGGTTCTGGCGAATGGAGAGCCCAGCATCTCCAGCATCACCTTGCCCTGGGATGGAGCTCCCCATCCAACCCCTGCCTCTCTGCAAGGGGTTTCCATGCCTGGATATTTCAGCTCTTTGCCCCCAGAGCCCTGTCCTGTCCATATATCAGCCTGGAGAGCATCTCTGGAGAGCTTGTCCCCCCTCCTCAACCCCCACTGCCATCTCACAGTGCCTCCATAAGGAACCAACTCCCTAAAACACACAGACAAGACAAACAACACAAAAAAAGAAGGTACTTTTGGTTCAAATGCGTAATACTGTCTTTTACAAAAACACAGCGCCCTGTGGCTCTCAGGGGCCAAAGACCCACATTTTGGCTGCCGGATCCACACGGGGGTCGGGTGGGGATGTGGAATCACTGCCCCGTCCTCTAACTCCCACCGAGCCCACCCGAGCATCCCAGGAATCGCTCGGAGCGGCAGGATTTAAGGATGAAGGCAAAAGGGTTGGAGGAAAGATGGAGCGGTTGCCCCCGGGACCGACCCCCTTGGGCAAGCCCAGGAGACCTCTCGTTTGCCCTGGCCATATGCTTTGCGTTAATCACTCCCTGCCTGGGTTCTCAAAATCAAGAGAACCCAGTAAAGAACCCATTTGCAAGGACAATCTCCTTTCCGCGTGCACCCAGGCTGCTTAAGACACACAGCAATAAAGATAGAGCTGGTCGAAAGTCAAAACAGGAAGGAAAAAACATTTCCCTTTGGTTTTTCAATTTTTTCCTGATTTTTTCCCCCCCAATCAACTTACATATTTGCCATTTACCACATTCAAAATGGGGGAATTTCTCCCCTTTCTCCTCCAGATATATAAAAAAAAATATTCTGAAAGCACCAAAGTTTTCCTTGAGCAAAAAAAAAAGTGATTTGGAAAATGCAAAAAAAAAACATTTTCCCTGCAAATCTTAATAGGTTTCGTGCACGAAACGGCTCCTGCTTTTAAGGATGGGAAAAAAAAAAGCGTAAATTTCAACCAGCTTTATCAGCAAACGGTGGAGCAAAGCGTGTGGCGCTGGAAGCAGGAGCCAGCATCACCAGGAGCCAGTCTGGAGTTCAATTTTCCTTCACATACCATTCGGAGCTGCCGAGCCGGAGCTCTACATTTCTCCAGTGGGGTCTACATAAACTAATTTGCTTTTTTTTTGCTTTCTTTTTCACTTTTTCCTCACTGATAAAACTCTCCGCTGGCATAACAGAAACGAACACACACAATATTGCAATACTGAGACCATCTTAGAGCTTAAGACTATTTAAAAAAAAAATACTGGCACAAAATTTAATAAAATAAAACTTTAACAATTTTTTTTTTAAAAAAAAAAAAAGGTCTTGATCCCTTCCAAGCAAAAATTCTGTCTTTTGTAGAAAAGCTGACAACCGACAGAAAGGCGATGCAACAAGAACAACAAAGAGTTCTTGGTTTTTTCCTATATTGCCCCTCCCCAAAACAGGAATATTCCCCCACGTTGGTGTTCCCACCCCAAAAAAAAGTTTGAAATCCTCAATCCTCGGGAACACTGTCATTTCCTGAACTGTCAGTTTGTGTGCGAACGACACAAAAACCGAAGGGATCCATTTGATAATAATTTTTCTAAACACCAAGGGATGGGGAGGGGTTGGTTGGTTTGTTTTTTAAGTGAGCTACATTTTTCTGGCTTTCTTAAAACTCAGAATTTCACCCCAGAAAAGCCTGTCTTGGAGCTTTCAGGAAATAATAAGCCCATCCTTTTCTGAACCAAACTTTTTAGGTTTCAACCAAAAAGTTTGCCTCTTCCGCCACCCTCTCTCCCAACATCTTCAAAGCATCAAATCTGAGTTGCTCTTTCTCAAAATAAAAAATAACGAACAACAAAAAATGACAGCAAAAATTTTAAAAAAAAAAATAAAAAATGAACCAACAGAAAAAAGTCCCATCGACTCTCCGAAATGACACGGGGTGGTCCTTCCCCCTGGTCTTCACTCATCGGCGTCGGGCTTGACGTCCAGCATGGCGTGGAGCTCCTCGGGCGTGTAGCCCAGCAGGCTCTGCAGGTCGCAGACGAAACGGTAGACGTAGCGTTTCCCGGCCGTCTTGTGGATGATGTTCTTGTCGTAGTAGTAGCGCAAGCCGCGGCTCAGCTTCTCGTAGTTCATCTTGGGTTTGTTTTTCCTCTTGCCCCATCGCCTGGCCACCTGGGAGAAGGGTGAGGAGAGTCCAGGTGGGGATGCACACGGCAGGGAAGGGAAGGAAAAATCGGTCTGGCGTGGGTGGGCAGGCAGCGGTGCAGGAGAAGAGGGAAGGGAGAGGACGTTCCTCATCTTTAAGGTGGACATGGATGGGTCACAAGGATTAAAGATTGGGAAAACCAACCTCCACACAATGGTAGAACATTGCAGACAACAATACGAGGATATGTAAGTCAGGGAAGGGAACAAGGGAAAATCAATCTGGCTTTGGTTGGGCAGGCATCGGTGGAGGACATGAGGGAAGGGAGAGGACTTTCCGTGTCTTTCAGATGAATACAGATGGATCACGAGGATTAAAGACTGGGAAAACCAATCTCCACATGATGGTAGAACATTGCAGAGGACTCTGTGAGGATATATGTCAGGGAAGGGGACGGGGTAAAATCAATCTGAACTTGATTGGGTAGGAACTGGCAAGAAGCAGGACATGAGGGAAGGGAGAGGACATTGCTCGACTTCAAGATGGACATGGATGGGTCACAGGGATTAAAGATTGGGAAAACCAATCTCCACATGATGGTAGAACATAGCAGAGGACAACATGAGGATATACAAGTCAGGGAAGGGAACAAGGGAAAATCAATCTGGCTTGGTTGGCCAGGCATCGGTGCTGGACACGAGGGAAGGGAGAGGACTTTCCTCATCTTTAAGATGGACACAGAAGAGTCACAAGGATTAAAGAAAACCACCCTCCACGTGATGGTAGAACATTGCAGAGGACAATATGAGGGTCTATAAATCAGGGAAGGGAATGAATGTGCCATCCTTTCCCCAAAATCAGTGGGAAACCCCCTCTCTCACCTGCACACATCCCATTAGCAGATTTTTGGCACCACGCCTCTCTCTGCAGTTTGAGGTACTTCCCCCTGACTCCGGGCACAAATTACTGCTTCTTAGGTTTTATTGCAGCCCAATTTTTAACAAGTTTTCAGCTGGGCTCTAATTCCTTGTTTTCCCCTACACATACCCAAGAGCAGAACAACGTGACTGCCCAAATCTCAGTCCTGTAGGGAGGAGGGGAAGGTTATCCACACCAATATTTTAGAGGAAATTGGGATGTGCACTTAATCCCGGGGCACTCTACCTCATCTGGGTCGGAAAGCTTGAATTCCCAGCCATCACCCGTCCAGCTGATGAAGGACTGACAGGACTTGTCAGTGAGCAGTTCCAGCAGGAATTGCCACAGTTGGATGGGTCCACTGCCTAGAAAGACAAAGGAAACGTGGGACATCAATGCCAGGAAAAGCAGAGGGGAAAAAAAAAATAATCACATGTGAACACTGCTCAGTGAAAAAAAAATAAAATAAAACCTTCTACTATCAAAAAAAAGCCCCAGAAGCCACAGGGCGAGATCTGGGCTGGGATGACAGCTTGAGAGTTAAATCCTGCAGGTAAAAGAGCTTCCTATTTGCACTAAGAGCTGAATATTCATGCACTGGAATGTTTCACTTCGCGTTACATAAATAGGATTATTTTTCTGGCATCCAAGCAGCGAGGAGTCATTGTCTTGGCACAAGAGCACCCCTGTTACCTCCGTGCCAAAAAGCTCCTGGCCATCGCATGAACTCCGGCAGACTCCTGCTTCCCGACCTTGACTCTTTGCCTCCGTCGCTGTTTATGGAGATAAGGTGTGGGGCTGGGGGGGGGGACACCCAGGTATGAAAATTATTTGGCCTCTTTCCAGGGCGTGTTGCTGCAGGACTGGGCTACGCCGGCTCCAGCGCGGGGGAAGGCAGGGGCTGACTGCCTCGACAGGCAGATCTCACCAGCTCAGGTCTGGTGGATCTCCCCATCGTGGTCTTGGCATGGTCTTGGGGTGCATGAAAGGAGCTGCAGATTGAGGGAGGTCATCCTTCCTTTCTGCTCTGCCCTGGGGAGGTCACACCTGCAGCACTGGGTCCAGTGCTGGGTCTCCCAGTTCAAGAAGGACAGGGAACTGCTGGAGAGAGTCCAGCGGAGGCTACAAAGATGATGAGGGACTGGAGCATCTCTCTGCTGAGGAAGGGCTGAGGGACCTGGGGCTGTTCAGCTGGAGAAGAGCAGACTGAGAGGGACCTCAACAATACCGAGCAATAGCTAAAGGGAGGGTGGCAAGAGAAGGGGGCCAGGCTCTTCTCAGTGGTGCCTGGTGACAGGACTGACACAAACTGGGACACAGGAAATTCCATCTCAACACAAGGAAGAACTTCTTTACTGTGAGGGTGCCAGAGCCCTGGAGAAGGGTTGCCAGAGAGGGTGTGGGGTCTCCTTCTCTGGAGATATTCCAAATCCACCTGGATGTGTTCCTGTGCGACCTACTCTGGGTGACCCAGCTTTATCAGGGGGTTGGACTAGATGATCTCCAGAGGTCCCTTCCAACCACTACAATTCTGTAATTCTATGATTCTCAAAGCCATAAGCAAATGTCAGTGCAGCTGCTGGTTCCCCTAATCCAGCTGGAGAGGCATGAGGTGGCAGCATCCCATGCCACGTACATCCAGCCTCTCATTACAACGCTGAGGTCTCCATCTTTCCTTGGGGTGCTAATTTTGGCCAACATCAAGTTGCCTCACGGTCCTGAGCCCAACACATCTGACCCACAGCACCCAGTGGCACCCCATTGCCTGTGGCTCCACAGCCTGGTTTTGGCTGGATTCATGGTGTACGTGGGGCGATTTCGAAATATTTCTCTCTCCTCTGAGCTTGTGTCCCAATCAAAGGTAGAGGAGAAGCCCTCAAGCCAAAATCTCTTTGATGAGCAACTTCCAAACACGGCCGCACCCAAAATACTGCACTTAGCTCTGGGCAACATGTTTTGGGAGAGATTCTGCCATGTTTTAAACGCAGCTTAGAATATATCACTAATAATAAGCATGACAATAAGAATCATAAACACAGCCAGGGGTTAGAGGAAATTAATTATCACCAAAAGGAAATTATTTATCACCAAAAGAATTGCACAGGCTGGATGAAAACTAGGGTAAACCCGCCTGCTGAGAGCCATGAGTGCAAGCTTCAAGCAGGAAAAAAAGTTATTTACTCAGAAAAAGGGATGGAGAACAGCCTCTTTCCATGAATGACAATGTCAGAGCTGTGGCTGCGGGATCACCCGCGGAGGGAAGAGAGAGCTGTTCTCCCTTTTCCACGAGCTTTAAAATGACTCAAAAGCAGAGAAGCTGCTGGGGAGGAGGAAATGAGAGAGCTGGCTCCGGGACAGAGGAATCGCTGTGGCCCATCCAGCCCTTCCCAAACTGTTTCCCTCCTGTTATCCCGAAGGAACGGCTCCAAGGTTTTTTGCAGGCACCGAATCCTTCGCCAAGCCCTGGGGGTTATCGCAGAGCCCGGGACGGGACCAAGCAGGGAGCTCACAGCATCTCTCCTTTTCTGAATGGGAAGATGACACTCGGCTCCAGGGAAAGGCTCCAGCCCATCGTCCTCGGTTGGAGCTTGCCAAGACATCGGCTCCACAGCTACGCTCTCCGGTAGGGATGGAGTTGGGTTCTCCACGCCAAAAACAAGGGAGGAAATTCAGATGATGCCTTCGCCTCCCATCCGAAAGGGAAGAGCCAAAACCCCGGCCTGAAATGGCACCGCATCTCAAAGCTTCAACCTATTTATAGCAGCAGGCTTGAAATACAAAGAAAACTTCAGGGAAAAAGGTTATTTCAGCTGCCTGAGGTCCTCCACAGGGAATTGCAGGTGGATTCACACGGGGCCAGTTTCTCTTGGCCCATCCAGCTTTATACCTATTCCCTAACGCATACGGAGAGCATCCCGAATCCAGTTGACAGAGGAACAGCCCAAGGAATCCAAGAAGACTGAAGCAAAACCAGGTTTGTCATCTCACAATCTCCTGCCCAACCAAAGAACAAGGAATTTTTTTTATTCCTTCCCCAAAATAAGACAGATGGCAACCCACCACATGGGCACCAGGTTCTTGCGTGAGCAACTGCCCTCAAAAGCCACCCTGGCTCTGCAGGAGCCTTTCAAGGTTCAAGCATCACTGGCCCTGAACTCGGCTGCCAGCTGGCACGGAGAGGTGTCGGGAAACCCAGCAATTTCTCGTCCTCTCTCCAGCAAGTGAGGCAGAGCTCCTGCCACTGCACTGGGTGCCGCTCCACCGGGTATTTTGGGATTTTGAAGGAAGCGGTGTCATCCTTGGAACAAGGGATTCCCAAGGTCTATTCCGAGCTGCCTGCGGGACGAGCGTAAAACCCCAGATTCCTCTGTGTTGGACAAGCAATTATGTCAAGAATGTGTTTACTGCAGGGCTCGCGGGCATGTCTCAGCTCCTATAAACACACGCCCTGCCAGAGGGGAAGGCAGCAGAGGTCCTGCAGATGTGCCGCCGCCGCACCGCTCCGAAATGTCAGCGAGGAGGGCGATGCAGGAGGTGACAGGAGCCGAACCCCGGCACATGCCCGAGCCTGCGTGCCTGGAAACGGAGCTGGGGAGACGGCAGGGCAGGGATGCTGGAGGTCCCACGCATCATCTGGTGGGTCAGGTCCAGCTGTAATTAGCGCTGGGAGGGCCATCTTCAGCAACGAGCTGCTTTTGCCCGCTCTACAGACCTGCAAGGAGCAGGGAGGTCCTTTTCCCGGTGCCTAAAGGATTTCAAGGGGATTTCAAGGGTACCCCTGGCTCGCGCAGAAGCGATCCCCCCAATATCGCATCCCCAAATCAGGGCAAGCGTGAAGCTGTCGGGCTTGTCTCCGCACCCCAAAACCTCCGCCCCCTCAGGAGCTGGGAGCAGCGCCCATTTTCCATCCTTTCTACTTCAACCCTTCTGCTTGTCCCCCCCAGCCAGAGCTGGAAATCCCCACCGCGACGCCTGGTCCCTATCACTTCATGGTCCAAGCACGCACAGCCACACCGGCGTGGCTCAGCGGGTGTACCCCACCACGCGACCATGGTTATCTCCAAAAACAACCACCACCGGAGTGTTCTTACAGCCTTTTTTTGGATGCAGCCCCAAGCGTGGGGCGGGGGGACACAAGCCACTCTTTATGGTGCTGGTCCTGTCACATGCATCCAGGGGTTTCCTAGACTAAACTCGGCCCTGGCTGGGGAATGGGGGCAGTCCCCACACCCCGTAAGACAAGGCGAGGACTCAGAGGGTGGTGGGATGTCCTGCCGCCCCACCACGACCTCTGGCACCCGTGGAGGCTGCTAAGAATAGCCCCCGCCGGAGGGGCTCGCCCGCCAGACGGGGCCACAATGGGGTCCCTGTCCTGGCCTCGGTGGCACTGAACGGGGTCCTTCAGTGGCGAGAGTCACACCGAAGGAATTTCCCCACGTCAGGGGGAAAATATGCCTCTTCAGCCGGATGACGGCCGGCTGCTACAGCAGGAACCGCTGGCTGAGCGGTGCCTCCTCGGCGGTGGTCCCCCGATGGCACCCGTGGATGTCCCCAAAGCAAAGGGGTTGGTGTCACGCCACCCCTGGTGCCATCCAGGCAGGCACAGCCCCGAGCACGTCATCCCCACGCTCTCTCGAGACGGTTTCACACCCCCACCCTCCTCAACGGCCTCTGCTTTGTTTTCCTTCTTTCAAACAGCAAGAAAAGAAGAAAATAAAAAAACCCTACTGAAAAAAAAAAAAAAAAAAAAGAAAAGGGAAAAAAGAGCGGCGCACCTATGCTTTGCGCTCTGTGGTTTGTGGTTCCAACCCAACAAAACAATTGGGCATAGCAACCTCTCCAAAACAGCCTTCGCCTCCCTCACGTGTCCCCACCGCTGGCACTGTGGCACCGACAGCCCCTGGATGGCCCCACCGTGTCGGGGGACGGCAGAGCTCGTGCCCGTGGCTCCCTTGTTAGACCAAGCCCAACCGCCTCCTCCCCAGCTGGTGGTCCAGACTGGTGGGGCAGGTAGACGTGCCACCGGGAAGCGTGGGGTGGGAGGGGAAGTGGTGGAACTCAGATGGAAGCATCTCCAAAGAGCCAGGTGGAAAAAAGAGGGGAAGGACCCAGGAAGCAGGGAAGGACCCAGGAAGCAGGGAAGGACCCAGAAAGGACTTCTCTTGGGGAGCCACACGCTTTTGACCACGCTTATAGAGAGGAGAGCGGCCAGATGGGCCACTGTGGGCCAGCTCTGCTTTCCTGATGCTTCTCCTGTGCTTCGAGAACATACGGGGAGGGCTGGTCTCGCTCACCCAGGCGTGTGGCAAAGCCTAAGGGCGTTGTGAGGTTCACATCTCCTCCTGAAGGTGGTCCTGCAGGCCAAGAGCTGCCGTGCTCATTGCTCGAAGGAGGGACTGAGCCCCACAGGGGCTGCTTCGCTGGGGAGAAGCCGGTGGCGGCGGCTGCAGCGGCTCCGGTGAGAGCTGAGCTGCCGTCACGGTTGGGCAGCGTCGCGTGGGGCTGATTTCACTGTCATTTGCACATGTCTGGCAGGTGGGGCAGGAGCCACTGAACCGGCCCCGGATCCCACCCCTGCAGGTCCCCCACCTCGCCAAGGTCAAAAAAAAAGGGCCGCTGAGCCCCTGCGAGCTCCGCAGCGGGGGCAGAAAGCGGGCAGGAGCCCCCCTGGCTGGTCACACCTGAAGTCACCCCTTGAGGGCACGGTCCAGAAGAAGGGAGTGAAGAGCATCCCCTGCATCGCACAGGGTGCTGGTGTGCTGCTTCTCATCGCTGGGGCAGCTGTCTGCACCTCCAAATTCCCCTCACCCCAAGACACAAGTGGCTACGGATGCCCGACCAGGCAGGAAGGATGCTGATGTTTCCAGGAAAGCTTCTGCACAGAGTCTGGATGTCAAGGACAGGCCTGGAAAGCAGCTGCTGGGGCGGATTTTTGGATGCCGATGACCACGACACATGCAGGAGCTCGCTGGTGGAAGCCTCGGGCCAGCAGCAGAGGCAATAGGAAGGGAGGGGAAGCAGCACACCAGGTCTCTTCAAAGAGAACCCACTTTCTTTGGCACCGACTTGACTTTCTTGCAGCAAAACAGCAGCTGCGGTGCTTTCACTTCTGTGTCACAGATAAGCATCGCCCAGAAGCGGAGGCTTCAGGATCTGCTCCGCAGACGACTCAGAACAGGGTTTAGCAGGCAAATTCGGGCCCTATCGACACGGGGCTGTGAAGGCTGATAGCAAGGGTCAGGGTGGGATCTGGCCTGGGTGAAACCCTTGGGTAGACAGAAGCTCTCCTGGGGTGCTCGGTGAGGTAACATCTGCCAGAGGTGGCTATTTCCTGCAGCACTTTCTGTCTTCTTTAAAGAGAGGCTGTGATAATGAAGATAGCATCAATCTGTCGCTAAGAGAGACACTCAGGTCATACGTGATATTAGCTGGGAAGGGGGCATTAACTCCTTAGGTGCTGAGGTTGTCTCTAAAGTCCTCAGCAGGTTCCCTAAGCGAGGACAGCATCAGAAACGCAAAGCCAGCCTGGCAGGTGAGGGATCAAGGCTCGGCGTGCTCCCACTTGACTGTCCTCACCCCTCTTCCCTCCCTTCGCCCTCTCAAACGCGAGGGGTATCGCTCCGTTGCGCTACGGGGAGCAGCAGCTCGGCACATGGCAGCTCTGGTGGTGTGACAACTGCAGCCACCGCCGTGAGATGGAAAGCCCCAGCCTGCACCGGTGATGCTGACTGAGGTCCTACATACCACAACGTGAAGCAACACCACGTCTTGGCTATAAACCCACGCAGGGTGCTTTGGGGCGCTCAAGAAAAGCCGAAAACAATTGGGTCCCGAGTGGCTACGGCCAACCACAGGGGCAGAAGGAGGCTCTGAACCTCCGCCGGACCTGAATCACCAGGAGGACAGCAGCACATGTAGGTCAGCGGAGTGGAAAAACGAATGTAGGGCAGAAAGGCCAAAGAGCAGCGTGGTCAGCCCCACACCACCCTCTGCACGGGCTGCACGTTTCTCTTATCCAGCCCGCACTCACTTATCCACGCGGGGTGTCAGGTCTCGCAAAGGATGCTGATGGCCACCACGGTGGCCGTCGGAGGTGGTAGCTTGCAGGAGCCAGCCAGGCGGGGCTGGAGGTGACACGGAGGCAAAGCTGAGCTCAATTCAGCCCAGATATGGAGGAATCTGTGCCCATGTGCCGGCACACACTGAGCAGGAGCCGCCCGCCCACACCAAACACCGCGCTGCTGCATCAACGAGGAGCTTAAACCCAGCTCGGGTAAACCACCGTGGGGTTCAGCACATCTGCCTGCAGAGACGAGGCCTCCTGACACACCGCTTGCCTAAATTTGAGAGATGCATTCTGTCTCCTAGGTCACGTCTGAAAAACCCAACACCTGGCTTAACGCAAGACTCAAGTTGGCCAAGCTCTGCGAGAGCTGGCCCCAAAACCAGAGGTGTCCAGAGCCGGCCCTCCCTGCAGCTATGGAAACTGAAGTTCACCAACTCCTGAGCAGTTACATTTCTCCTTCAAAAAAAGATAAGAAAATTGCATCAACCTCTATTTGAGCAACCATGGCAACTTGTTAAATTAGGTCAAGATGTGGGGGCAGATAACGCAGCTTTGAAAAGCTGCTTGCGAGCTGGGTGAAGAACACATCAAACGCAAGTGGAGCTTCCGCCAAAATGCACCTTCTCACCAAAGCCTGCGCCTCCTTGGGCAGATACCATCAGAGATCTGCCACGGCTGCGATAAAGCACCGTGCCACCTCCCCGGGCCACCAGCAAAACAGGCCCCTGGTAACAAAACCTGAACAATATTGTCAAGCTCTTAAAGTCAACCCAGAGAGATGAAGGACGTGATCTCCCAGGCTTTGCCCTCCCAGCCCTAAAAGGTGCACACCATGGCACGTCTGCTGGGTCTCCACTGGCTGGTGGCTGGTGTTGGACCTGTGCTGGAGGCATCATCTGAGTGAGAAAGGGAAAGCAGGGGTCCCTGGGTTGATAATCCCCTGCTCGGCTCCTTTGGAGGCTCCACCTCCTCGCCAGAGCTGCAAACAGAGCCCAGACTTCAGGTTCCTCTGCTCTAGCTGTTAGACAGCACTTCCTCCCACGAGTAAAGTAAAAGTCATGTAAAGCAAAGCAAAATAAAAAAAAAAAAAAAAGAAAGGACCTAAGACTTCTGCCTCAGAGTCCCCACGCTCCTCACTCAGCTGCCCCAAGGACAGACTTCTCAGTGGCCAGCCTGGATTTTTCTCTTTTTTTTTTTTTTTCCTTTTTTTTTTTTTTTCAGAAATACACTAATACAAAGCAGTTCTGAGAGTGCCCAGTTCTCCTTCGGGTTGTAACACAACGTGTTCTCACTTGCTCTGGCTGTGACCTGCTTTCACAGCAACCTGCCTTCGCTTTGCACCCGCGCTGGGCTCCCTTTGCACGGAAAGCGAGAGGTGGCGACGGGTCAGGAGGGTTTAAAAAGGGCCAAGGGACACCTCTGGAGTCACATGCCTGCAAAGTTCATCTGTCCAAGGCTTTTTTTCCAATGGTAAATGCAGGTTGTGGCAGTTTGAATATTGAATTATTGCTTAGCAGCTTTTGGAGCAAACTCTCCAGCGGCCCAAGGATTTCCGAGTGACTGCTGATTCTGGAAACCTCTGATTTTCCTCTTCCCATTAAAGTGAAGCAACGCAAAAAAAAAAAAAAAAAAAAAAAAAAAAAAAGAGAGAAGAAAAAAATCAGGCACTCCGACTTATTGATCACACCGAAACGCCTGGGCCACGGGATTATCTTCCCAGCTCAAAACGGGGTTTGAAATGAGGCAAGGGAAAATGTTACGCAGCGCGAAGCGTTTGGAAGTGTGCTCTGGCATTGCATTAACCCAAGTCTCCCCTTCCTGGCGGCAGGAGTCCAAGGACACTCTTTGGGGTGCTAATACTCCTTGGCAAAAGACAGGGTCCAGCCTCCGGCTCCAGCTCCTCGCTCACGGAGGGAGCTGGGAACGCTGCCTCTCCACGGGGGCGGCTCTTTTCCATCAGCAAACGTGGAGGGAAACATCCAGCTTGGAAAATCAAAAGCTCCTCGTTTTGCCAGCGTCCCCGTGCCTCAGTTTCCCCAGCTGTTAAAACGCAAACAACCCTCCTGCCCAGGCACTGGGTACCCAAAACGCTTCTAACCCCTAACATCTCCAGGTGTTATCTGGAGAAAATAGGAATTGAAGTCATGGGTTGTGCTCACCGGTCTCTTTTCTTAGCAACATCAGCTTCCGTGGCACAGCGGAGGATGGTGCCTGGGGGCACAGCCCCTCCTACCACTCATGCCTCTGCCCACCACATCCCCCCACCAAAACCCATTCAGGAATAGCACAGCACACTTTTATTTTGCATAGGATTGGTCGAAACGGGCTCATTCAGCAGCCAGGGCTGAGCTTTCCTTCTAACTAAAGCTATAGCAACAAACCACTTCCTTTTTTACACATAGCTCCTAAAATTATCTCTTCACTTCTCCTCCCCTCTATATCTCTCCCCCCTCCCTTACAAAAAAAACTAGATATCAGCCCCAAGATGAGCCACGCGTGGGAGGAGATTTCAGGGACAGTCACACCTCAGGATCTGCTCTGAACCTTTTGATGATCTTTATCTGCACAAACTATTTCCACCGCTTGGCTCCTCCAGGCCACAGCTGCTACCAGCTGGGGCAGAAGAGATCAGCATGTACCAGGGAAAGGGGAACTAGCAGGAGGCTGCCCTGCAAATTTGACTTGTAGCACAGGGAAAAGACATGGCACAGAGAAGGACTGGAAAAGATTATCTCAATTTTAGCTGGAAGCCCCATCCCACCAGGTTTCTCTGCACGGAGATGCCAGATTGCTGGAGGGCTGTCATATAAAAAGCCAGAGTTTCCGTGGCCTATCACCTTCTCATCTTTCCCAGCGCAGGGAATGGAAAACGTTTGGGTCTGCTTTGGCACCATCCCATCCCTGCCTCGCACCAAGGTAAAGAGCAAAACCAAGTGCTTCCTTCCTGCCAGAAGGGGAGAAGATTACTTCACATCACACACGGCGATGCTAGAAATGCAGCCGCTCCTGCCCAAGGTGGGAAACCACAAGCGAGTGCCCAGCACCATTGTATCCAAGTACTGGAGAGGGAAACAAGGGCTCTCTACTACCTTGTGTTCTCAGCGAGACAAACCAGCCACCGGTTCCTACCACACCCGACCAGGAGGCGTCCAGGCGTAAATGAAAACACAAGGCATCAAATGGTCTGCGCTCAGCCAGGTTCTTCACCCTCCATGAGGCCTGGAGCACCCATGCTTGAAGGACATGCAGCCTTGGGGGGCTGCACCTACTCAGCTGTGCCCAGGAAAACCCCAAAACTCCTCACCCATGGACCGCTGAGCCAGTGACGCAGACACCGGCCAACCCAGAGACCCTGGAGGCTCTGGCCTCCACCACCGGAGAGGCTCTACCCAAGATGAGATGGCTTCCTGAGGAGCGTGACCCTACCTGTGTAGCCAGCAAGGGCAGCAGCAGGAATGACAGGCTTATCCTTGTTCATATCGGCCCGATCTCGAACATAGTCCTTGAAGGTGCCCTTGGGCTTGTGGTTGGGCAGGGCGGCGGGGTAGTCCTCCGAGTCAAAGCTGTCGTAGGAGGGGACGCGCTGCAGGCTCTGGAAGGAGGACTGGCTGCTCCAGGACTGCGTCAGCCGGTCGCAGCTATCGTAGCTCTCTATGCTCTCGAAGGAGTCCTGGCCACCCAGTTTACCTGGTGAGAAGGAAAGGCATGTGAGATGGGCCTGGCCAGCACGGGGATGCTCTAGCTTGCCACGGCCAGAAGAAGAATGCTTCACCTGCCCGGGCTGAAGGTAGAAGGCAACGAGGCAAGTGTTGCTGTTCCACCATGCCTCATCTCCAAACAAACTTGAAAGTTTGGCCTGAAACTGGGATTCTTTTGTTATTTTCATTACTCAGAGCAGGGCTGAGCCCTGGAGATGTTCAGGCACCAGAGCGAGGCAGAGAGAGAGTCAGGGGGAAAACCCAAAGTCCTGACTCTCTAGACTGATGCCTGGGGCTAACTGGAAATTGTCCTGTTTCAAAAAGGGAATGGCAGAGAAATAATCTACTTCTAAGCTCAGTTCAGGTGCCAGGACCTCTTCTTCTTGCTGCTGAAAGATACAGGTCTCTAGTAAGTCCCATATTATATCTTCCAGCCCTCTATAAAATGCTGCTCGGGTGTATTCAAGGGCACTGGACACCCAGCTTCTTTACTTTTGATGTTTCCCACAAAACTACACAGCAGCCTTTTATTGCCATATGTTACAACCAGCTTCCACCACCTCCCCCCCAAATCCCAAAACAGCAGCAGATTTGATGGAGGAGGAGAGCAAAAGGCTGAGAGCTCAAACAGCTATTTTTCCAGTTCGGGTAAGGTGAGCACAGCTGGGTTGTATCAAGGGCTACTCTCTGGGGTATTTTTAGTCAAGACCAGAACACGAGAGGCCAGATCCTCAATGTTGCTTTACACCCACGAGAGACAGCGTAAAGTATATCCTCTGTACGTAAAACAACCAAAAAAGGATCCAAAGAACAAACTGAAGTTGCTCTCTCTGATCTCCCGTACGCTGCCGATTGCTCAACATCTTTACTGACAAACCCGGAGCGTAACAGGATCATTCAAGTTCACTAATTTCCCAAACCGGGCTAAAAACAGCTGCTGGGATTGTGCAAGAACTCCTGGAGAAATTTCCATTGGCAGCGCTACCCGCAGCTTGGGCCCAGAGAGTAAATCACAGGGGAAGAGGAACGTGGAAGGGCGCTGGCACGCACCCCCAAATATTTGTTGTGTTGTAGTTTGAAGAGCACTTGCTGTGAAAAGACTCAACTACCGTGGGCTCTGCCCTCATTTCTGGCCCACAATCATTTGAGGTTTGGCCCCGTTGGCTTGATTCTGCTGGTAATATCCATGCTACAAACTCTTTTTATTTTTTTCTTCTTTTTTTTTTTTCTTTTTTTAAGAATTTCACAGCATACACTTCAATCACTTCCTGAATCCTGCAAGGGGAAAATTAACACCGCTTTCTGCGTGTTCATTAATTGGCGTAACCACTTCCCCGAGAAGTCCTACGGCACAAGCTCGTTTAGAAAAGGAATTAAAAATCTGCCAGCTGAACAGCCGCAGTGCAGGAGACGTGACTTGGGTCATTTCACTGAAAAATTCACCTAAATTTGACCTAAATGTGAGCCTTTGGAAAAATCACCACGCCTTGCACCTACTCGGGAGAAACTTGTTAAGAGTCTGGCAGCTGCACTTTCCAACCAGCCGTCCTCGCTGATAAGGCAGAGTGAAAAAACTCCCATGGGACCCCAAAATTAACTCCTAAAGCCCACACTAAAGAAAAGACAAAAGGCGACTGTCTGGAAAACCTTCATCCTAAATTTCCTGCTGCTGAAACGCTTGGCTTTGGGACAGACTAATCTTTTAATACAGTGGAAGGTAAAGACGTATGTAAATATAAATAAACTGGACTCGTGCTTTATGTTAAGGCTTCTTTATGCCACTCTGGGAGGATTTATGCCACCCAAAGGCCCTCGTACATGGATGAAATGTAGCGTTAGCATAAGCACAGCCAGAGCCTGTTGCATTTCTTTAATTGCATTTAGTTTGTTAAAGCTGTTTGCTAACACCAGGGGCCCTCGAGCCCCAAAGCGGAGTTAAGGGCTCTTTTCTTCCCTCCCCTGGAGCCTTCTGAAGCTGGTCACTGAGAACGGGCTCCAGGTACAATTGCAAAAGCATGCCTGAATCACTGCCTTTCAGTGAGAATTATTTTGAGATCACCTATGGTAAAGAAAAGGTGAAGAAAAGGGAAAGACACTGATGAAAGACAGCCAGAAAAACAGCCCCGGAAAGAGGAGCTTGCCTAAAATTATAACACCCCTGCCCTTTTGGCTCACCGTATCGTCACATTAACAGTCAGGCAGCAGCAGAAGCAGAGGTAATAATACAAATAATAACTTTCCTGTCATTAGCTCTCCCAGCTTGGAAAAAGAATGAGCAAACTTTAAACGAGCTCCGCTGGGCAACACGTGTGCGAAGCAGACCTGCAAAGGGGCTGCGGCTTTCGCAGGGAACCAGCACATCTCCAGCCCTGGGAGCCGGATGAAATGGGTTTAAACATTCCAACATCAAACCCCAACGCACAGCAACACGTCACTATAATGAATTTTAGGCACGGGGACACCTGGATTCTATTCAGGGCGCGACCGCAGGCAGGTCAGATCTCTTCCCCGGGCCTCAGGCTCCCTACCTGGAATCGGGAGATAACGATAGCCCTTTGTATGTGACTTTGAGCTCTGTGGATTAAATTTTGGCTTTGAATATACACTGCGAGCCAGATCCTCAGCCTCACATTAAGCGATGTAATTACAAAGTAGTCGGGCATCTGGGCCCCATGTGTTCAGAATTTAATAATATTAATTGAAAAGGCATTTGGGCTCAGATCCTCAAAAGTGTTTAGGTGTTTAAATCCCATCGTCTCAAACAGGAATGGTGTACCTGTAACTCTTTGGAGATGTCGGGTTGCAGCACAAAGGTTCAGGGGGTCCTTCAGCTCTGCTGCTGACTCAACCCACGACATCTGCATCTCCTAACAAAGCACGGGGCTTGGGTTCAACAGAACAGATTATCAGTTCAAGCAAACAGACCTCAAAAACAATGGAGATAATGGATAAAGACTTTGAATCATCAAGTGTAAAACTCTTCAGAGCCTTGGACAGTAATTCCTGATGAGAACTTCTGAAGAATCTGTGGGGTTTTGACCGGTCTTCTAGGAAAATGAGATTTATACAACCACACAGCAGTCTCTGTCCTCCCTAATAACCTTAAAGCCCATTTCCATTTCATTCAAATTTGACATCAGAGTCAGAAATGCTACGGTTTTGCTACAAAACCAGGCAGCAGAATAGAGAAAAGAAAGACCTTCTTCATGTTTTCCCCAGACAGAAAGGCAGGGAGGGCTCAAAGCCACCAGGGCTCAACCTCATCAGAGATACGGCTTCATTACTGGCGTTGCCCTGTACGCTGACGGCCTTGGTCCCCCCAAAATACATCTCCTACAGAGGGGAATGTTGGCATAGGTAGAAGTGGCAAGAACCCAAGCAAGCAAACCCTGGGAGATGCCCAGCTTTACCTCGACTGGCACGTCCCATGCACATGTTGTCTGGCGTTACTACTTCTTGCTTGATCGTGAAGTAGTCTGTCTGCAGGGAGTCCGTCTGGACCGGGTCACGCAGGATGACTGAGGGATAGTCGTTCTCGTACTTGAGGGACAGGAGTTCTTCCGAGCTGATGGGGTGGAGGGTCTGGTAGGACTCTGTGATGAAGCTGGGCTCAGAGAACTCGGAGGGAGGCACACACTGTGCGTGCTCGATGCCATAACCTGCCGGCAGAAGGGGAACGTCAGAAAGAACCCAAACACGAGCAGCTCGAAGAAACCAGAGCCTGGCTCGCTCCCCCTTCAGTCTCCCACGGCACAGTGAGATCTGAGGTCTGCAGCGTGAGAGGAGACTGTCTTTGGATATAAAACACCTGGAGCAACTGGGCACTAATTTTGAGTAAGGTTTCTAAAAGCTACAGAGAGATTGCGTCTGATAATTGCAGCAGTTTTTTAAAATAAGACATCCTCCACCACCGTCAATGTGGATTACGCCAAACTCCTCTCAAGCAAGCTGCTGGTGGGAAAAAGCTGGAAAATCATGATGAGTATAGTCTCAGCAAAGGGGATATAAGGTAAGGAAGCTTCATTGATAATTGTAAGTCACTTCCACAGTCACTTCCTCTCCTCACTGGTCAGAGCCTGGGATCCCAATTCACGTGAGTTGGGGTTTTTCTGCTGGTTCATGAAATACACCACGGATTTCAAATGCCCTTAGAGAACATCTCCACCCCAATGGCAATGGGAAGGGCAGGAGTCTAAATTGATGACTCATCTCTTTCCTTGCTGGGCTCCTACCTGGCAATTCAGAATTAAGCTTTCATTCCCCATACACCTCCTTTTTTAATTTTATTTTTTTTTTATTCCCAATGTTCTGGGGTGTTGAGGTTGCTTTTCAGGGTCTACTGAGCTACAGCTTCAAACAAAGAGTGCTTCCAAAGTCAGGTTATGGCACCTCAAGGCTCCCCCCAAAGATGGCTAATAAATAAACCCAAACCACTAGGAAAGACAAAATTACACACTTTTCATGCTCTGCCACGACAGAGCAACAACTGCCTAGTACAATCCTCACGTGGTGCTGAAAAGCCTCTAATAGATGGCACTTTCATGCCTGGAAGCACCAGAATGATACTGATAATTGAGACTTACTAATGAAGTAGTCTGAAGTATAGCGGGATTCTGGATATGTCGTATTCACTCCGTTTGCTGGGTAGGGTTTTACCTCTTCTGCGAAGAGAAAAGGAAGGAAATGTCACATGTCCACAGGCATATTATGCTTCGCAAGACTTGCTGTAACGCAGAGAGGTCTGAACTTCCTAAAATGCTCCTTTCTGGGTTAAACTGGGACATTCAAAGGCACAGAAATGAGTTTGGAGCTGGAATCCCACCGAAACAAGCGCTCGATGCACTTGGGTTCCTTTGGGGGTTCTTGCTGCAGGCATGCCCAAATTTAAACAAAACAAAACAAAACAAAACAGCAACATCTTTCTCAATCGGAGGCTCCAGGTGGTTCTGAAATACCAGTTGCACAATTTCCTTGCCTTAATTTTTGTCATCTTTCACTCTCTTGAGGATAGCTTATCACATTTACAAGTATGAGCTCGTGAAAAAAAAACAAAAACGCACCACACAAGGACAGTTGTTTTCCTGAAAAAGCCCCTATTTTTAGACCAGCAGTAGGTGTGTGCAAAGCGAGTGGGCAATGCACACCAAAACCAGCTCTTACAACCCCAAATTAATGCTAATTCCCAGCCTACGCAGCACTTTTTGCCTTGCACCTGATGCGAGGGAGAAGATCCTCTGCTCAAAAAAGCTTCGCCGCCCTGTCCATCACCCAAACCCTGATACAGACCCCACCGTCCACGTATGGGCAGCACGTAAAATTGTACCCCTTCTATAGGTATAATTCACTGAGAAAGAGCAAGTTTTGTATCAAAGCATAGATTCTCTGCTTTTTCCGAGCACTTTGGGGCTCCTGGGCTTGGCGCTGAATTTGCTTTCCCGTATAAAAGCCGCATTGCTCCTACCCTGACCAGTTTTTCCATTAACACCTAACTCCTTCCAGCACGGCATGTGGGCAGAGATACCGGCTGGCAGATTTTATTTTCTTTACAGAGGGTAACCAAAATAAAAAATTTAAAAAAAAAAAAACAAAAACAAAACAGAGACAACGCCGAGTTGTGTTTATTTCTGCTGAGGCTAAAGAGGACCGAACCGAAGATAACGCACGTTCGTTTGCAAGAAGCCTAATTTTGGCCCTCTCTCCCGGGGGATTGCAGAGTGGAAAATATTCTCTAACAAAAGGAGGTTTTGTGCAAACAGAGAGACCTAATGAGAAACTCTCTTTTCCTCTCCCCACGGTGGCTGCCAAGGGGCAGGGTGGGTGACCACAGGGAAGGAGAGCAACCTTCAGCTACGCTTACAGTCAAGCGGAGGGCACTGCTGACTGCTGGTAACCAGAGAGGTTATTTTAAGAAAAAATTTGGAAAAATATGCCTGAAAATACCCAAATCCAGGCAGGGAAAAGTCGCCCATCTGCTGCCGTTTTTAAACCCCGAGCAGCCTGTGGTACGTGAGTCACTGGAAGTGCTCACAAGGGAGGCATGTTCCCGGGAGGGACAGCAAGGTCACAGCCTGTCCCAGGGTGACCCGATGCCGGAGGTCCCACCACTATAGGTAAAGACAAACGTTTTGGGGTTAACCACCACTCCCAGCATCAACACCCCCAAACCGATGACAGTGGGTGGCTGGGGAAGATGGGAGAGCCAGGGACTGGCCGGTTGGACCCTGACTCCATGGGTGAGTTTAGAGGAAACCTTCATTTCTTCATGCCTCACGTCCTCAGCTGCAAAATGGAGACAACCATCTCCTCTTGTATAGAGAGAGATGGAGACAACCATCTCCTCTTGCGTGGGGAGAGATGCATCATAGAATCATAGAATCATTTAGGTTGGAAAAGCCCCTTGGGATCATGGAGTCCAACCATCTACCCTACTCTACAAAGTTCTCCCCTACACCATATCCCCCAACGCCACATCTAAACGAATCAGGGAAAATTTTGCACAAACACAACAGAACCCAGATCTTCTCAGGGGTTTGGAGATGTACTACCAGTAAGACGAGTCCCATGACTTACAGGGAACAGAAATTAGTCCTTGGGGTGAGGCTGGTTATTTCTTGGAAGCTCTTCTTAGTTACTCTCCAAATACTTCGCAGATACTGCCCTTCTGGGAAACGTGTGAAGAACCCTCCATAGAAGCGAAGGCTCAGGCAGCTTATGCAAGAGGTGACAGAGTCACAAATAAAACCGAACCCAGAACAGAGACTTCTTGGTTCCCAGGGCCACACCAACAGTGCCAAAATAAAGAAATACAGCTTAATTCTTTCTCAGCCTTTCGGAAGAAAAGCTGCAAGGGGCAGCACAAAGATTTCCAGTTCCTTTCTAAAAGCTCCTCTCTGTCTCAGGCCTCTCGCATCCTCGTGACTACAGCATCCTCACAACCCCCTTGGGTCGATGCTTTGAGGAAAGGTGGTCCCTTGCTTCCCTGTGAGACCCCAGCACCAGGTTCATCTCCGTGCCGGGGGGGGGGATCCTGCAGGAAGGAGCTGCAAAGCCAGGTCAGAACCTGCAGCACATCGCAACCCTCTCCGGGGGGTTACAGCCCAAAGGAAGGAAGGAGGGTTGCGGGAAGACACGGCTACGTTCTAGGCAATGGCTTCCAGCAAGGAGAAACTGGGCTGACCACAACGTTTTGCTTTGTTTGGTTAAACTGCTTGCTGTTGATATAAGCACTCAATAAAAATTATGCCCGAGGAGAAGGACAGGAGAGATAGAGCCTTAAAGAGCAGAAAAACAGCCTGTCGCACACAGGCCCTGGGAAGAGCCGTGTTTACCTTTCACAAACCACAGGTAGCAGTAAAATTAGTAATCAGCAATTAACATCCATTTGTCAATGGTTTCCTGGAAGGCAAAACTTTGCCCCCCCGCCCCCCCCCCCCCCCTTCCTGCCACCAGCAGAGGCCCGGTGACAAGCACGCAGGGTCGCTATGACAGCGGGAGGGATATTCCAGGAAAGCAAACAGCTCTGCCCAAAAACGAGCCAGAGACAGAGCCCAGATTTGTCACCGCTCCTGCCTGTGGCTCCGTTAAAGGTGTTAAGCTCTTCCCCTGCCCTTTAGAAACCATTTAGGGACCACTAAGTGTTGCTCGGGCATCCAGACGTGATGAAAATCAACACCTAAAAGTAATGTGTGTGTCCCCCGGTCAACAAAAATCAATGCTGTCCCGCGGGGACTGGCAGAGATGACTTCTCCAGCAGGGGACACGGCCACTCTTAAAATGCCATGACGCGTTTCGGGACATGAAACAAAGAAGAAAGCAGCTTCCAATCACAACTGGGAAATCAGGGTGGGATTTTGGTGGTATTGTTGTAGCCAGTTCTACCGGAGGAAGTAGTAAAATTCGCAACGGGAGTGGAACGCGCCGAGGAAAGAATGCTTTGGAAAATCCCAGCGCCGTTTCCAGGCAGGCAGAGCGTCCCTGCCCGCTGTGGGCTCCCACCAAGCAGCTGGTGCAAACACCCTTCCTCTTTCAAGCAGTGCCAGGATTTGCATTGCCCACCAAAACGCCTGGGATGCCCATTTGAAACCTCACTGGAAAGCTGGGCTTTGAAAGCTGCTTTTCTTGGGATTAAAGCCCAAAGATGAACACCTCATTGCACAGCCCGGCTGCCAGCCAAGGTCTTTGGAAAGACCCAAAACCAGGCCAGCCAGGACGGCACGAGCCATTCACCCTGGAGGCTCCAGGACTCACCTTTCTGCAAGATCTCCAGATGTTCCCAAAGGATGTCTCCCACAAAGTCCGGCGCTAGCTCCAAGAAGCACTCCTTGCCCAGGGCGCAGAGGGCAGCTCCGTTCATGCAAAACTTCTGGAAATCCACTCCCTTCAGGCTGAACTCGTTCACCGCCCACATCACCCAGTCCCGCACGTGCGTCTCCGTCCACTGCTGGGGATCTGCACCAAGGGGTTGTAGAAGAGATCCATTAATGAGCAACCACAAGCCATTTTCCCAGGAAAACAGGACACCAACAGTGCTAGAGGTGTCCCGGGGAATAAGCACCTGTAGGGTTTCATCCCACAGAGACTGACAGTCCGTTGGCACGAGGGTAAAATGTGGGGAGGGAACACCATAATTACAGTTTGGATCAACCCTATTTCACAGACGGAACAAACTTTTTGTTTGGGACTTTGAACAATTCCACCATTTCTCTGACCCTTTCTCCCACCATTTTCTCTACTTCGCTTGGTTTCTCCCTGGCATCAGCCTCCTGTGAAAGGTCCCTGCTGCTTCTCCATACAGTGGAGATGACTTGTGAAAAGAAGTCCTGGAGCTGCCTCCAAAAGGAGCAGGTCAGGTCCCCAAAGTCACGAGAGCAGCCATCCAGCAGAAGTTAGGGGGACAGACAGGCACAATCTGGCAGCCAGGTGTAGAATGCAAAGTACTGAAAGGTTTTGCCTGTACGTCCAGATTCTTTCTGGAAAAAAATCAAGGCAATACTACCTGAAGAGCACCAACACAAGAGGTGGCAGATGTGGAGAAGGGCAGCCTGGCAGGAGGACATGGTGTCTGTCTCTGCCACAGCTTCTCTCTGGGAAGCCATGTCTTACCTTTGGGGATTCCCAGCCGCTGCTGCTCTTTCGCGAAGCCGCTGAAGGTGGCTTTCAACGCCTGAGACATCATTTCTTTGCTGCTGGGAGTTAATAAAGGCACATCTGCACATTCCATATCTGAAAGAAAAAGGAGAGAAAAAATGGCTGTAAGGACATGGGACTGGGAAAGACAACAGGAGTTGCACTGATCATTGAATTGTCAGAAAAACAGAGAAATCTTTTTTTCTTCTGAAATTTTCACACCCAGACCTTCCAGCCCTACACCCAAACCCTGCAAGTCCATGCACAGGCTTCTTAAATGCAAGAAACACAATCTTACGCTTATAATAAGCCTGTACAAAGGCATAAGCCAGGTCTGGTGAGGTAGGTGACATGGTGCACGTGGTTTCCCTGTGAGCCAACCATGAATGTGCTACTGGAAATTCGATGGTGATATCAAAGACCTTTCCAGACATCAGCCTGCTGGGGTTCATCACCCCAGGTGGCATCTGGAGTCCAGGAGATAGCTGAGCAGCTCCAGACATCACAGAATCATAGAATCATTTCGGTTGGAAAAGACCCTTGGGATCATCAAGTCCAACCATCAACCCTACTCTACAAAGTT